>JBBJLR010007571.1:0-13953 GCA_037577145.1 Brachypetersius gabonensis
CAGGGAGACTGTCCCCTGTAGTTAGAGAATGGAAGTCGCTTTGGATAAAAGCGTCTGATAAATGCCGTAAATGTAATCCTCTCTCTCTGATTACTCTCTGTCTGAATACTCTCTGTCTCTCTCTTAATCCTCTCTCTCTGATTACTCTCTGTCTGAATACTCTCTTCCTGAATCCTCTCTCTCTCTCTGAATACGCTCTCCTTGAATACTCTCTCTCTGAATACTCTCTCCCTGAACACTCTCTCTCTCTCTCTGAATCCTTTCTCTCTGAATCCTCTCTCTCTGATTACTCTCTGTCTGAATACTCTCTCTCTCTGAATACACGCTCCCTGAATACTCTCTCCCTGAATACTCTCTCTCTGAATACTCTCTCTCTGAATACGCTCTCTCTGAATTCTCTCTCTCTGAATATTCTCTCTCTCTTTGAATACTCTCTCTCTCTCTCTGAATACTCACTCCCTGAATGCTCTCTCTCTGAATAATCTCTCTCTGAAAACTCTCTCCCTGAATTCTCTCTCTCTGAGTAATCTCTCTAAATACTCTCTCTCTCTTAATCCTCTCTCTGAATACTCTCTCCCTGAATATTCTCTCTCTCTTTGAATACTCTCTCTATGAATACTCTCTCTCTCTCTGAATACTCACTCCCTGAATGCTCTCTCTCTGAGTAATCTCTCTCGGAATACTTGCACCCTGAATTCTCTCTCTTTGAATGCTCTCTCTCTCTGAATACTCTCTTTCTCCGAATACTCTGTAAATACTCTCTCCCTAAATACTCTGTCTCAGAATACTCTTTTTGACTCTCTGAATCCTCTCTCCTGTAACGTCTCTGGGTGGCTGCAGTAAAGGCAGCCTTTAAGTTTATTTATTTGAGTTAGTGAGGGTCACGTTTCTGTTTAGTTTCAGGATAGCTGCAGTTAGAGGCAGCCTTTAAGTTAATTCAGGTGTCAGGGGTAGGGTGTGATCAGCAGGTGTATTAGTGAAGCTTAATGATAGCTCAGAGGCACCTGATGATCACACACAGGTGTTTAAGTTGAGAGCGCTCCAGGTTAGAGCTCAGTATAGGAGGGCCAGTCAGGAGTAGCGTGGGTAAATGAGTGCATGAGTGTCCTCAGCTGTGCTCCTTAGGAGCTGTGTGTGTGGCGCACTGTGATTTGTGGAGAGACTGGTTAAAGCCCGATCAATCCAGAGTCACAGTGTGTGGTCACCGACATCCATCATCTTTGTGTCTGAGTGTGTGAGCTGGAGGGAAGTTGAAACTATAACAAAGTAAAAAAAACATGTATCTTGTATTTCTCTCTCTGAATACTCTCTTTCCCTGAATGCTCACTCCCTGAATGCTCGCACTCACTCACTCACTCACTCACTCACTCACTCACTCACTCAGAATCAAATGGCATCCAAAATAGATGGTCACATTTTTGTGAGGTTCGAATATGCAGTTTTGCAATTCTACCACTGATTGTTGTACGTATGTGTGGTCACAGGTGTGCGTATATTTCCACACATTTCTAAGTACAAGTTCATAAATTCCACATTTTGCGCAGAAACAATCGTACACACTCCTTACGCACAGATTTGTGCTTACCTATGCATGATAAATGAGGCCCAGGAGTTCAATACTATAGCATGAAGCTCCAGCACTAATGTTTCATCTCTTGGAGCTCCAAAGGCCCCAGCATGATTCTGTACAGGAGTGTGCGAGTGTGTGTCAGACTTAAAGGAGTGGCAGGTACAGTATTGCTGATATCACGTTCCAGCTCTACAGGTGAATGATGAGAGCTGTGGTTGGTCAAAGTGCACTTTGTCCTCCTGTAAAGTGGTAAAAACTAATCCAGTCCAAACTGGTTTAAGGTAAAAAGGACCCTTGATCAGTAATCAGTTTTAGAAGAAAGGAAGAAAAACAGCATCTGAAGAAAAGACCCTGAGGTAATTACTTAAGATTTGAAATCCAGAATTTACTCTCTGACTCTACAAGCTTGAAATATTTTCCTCATTTTCTAAAAATGTCTCTGGTGTTTCACCCCCTCCTCCAACTTCTCACACATGTCCCAGTGCAGTAAATGTTGAACATTTTCTCTCCTTTATGTATTTAAAAATATTTAAAATTTTTCTCTGAACATTTGTACAAACTGAAGTTTGTAGCACCTAGTTGGCAAGTGGGAGGTGTGACTGAGGAATATTAGAGGAATATTATATAAAAGTCATACAGCAAGGATAAATAAATACACTGCAACATAAAAATAACTACAAACCATGTAAGTAAAGGTTTCTGTATCTGTAAAGGGGCGGGGGCTGAGTGTAGGACTTATTACAGTGAATTTTAATAATATTTTAAAGTCAGTGAAGCAGGAGAGAACTAATCTGATTTAAGTGGAAAGTTCCTACTGGCTTGGTGCAGGACTTTAAATGATTATAAATACTGTACCGGAGTATTAGGAGTTTATAACAGTTACAGATACTTAATAATGAAAGTGAACTTGTAAACACATTAAAGGTTTGTTACTAACCATGTAATTAATGTTCCACTTGTTAATCACACTTATTAAATAGCTACTACAACTCTCAGTGATCATTTAATTTGTTAATATTTCTTAAAAACACTGTTGTATTACTGTACCCATGTGTTTGGATAATGAAATGTTTTATAAAATATTTAATATTCAGAAAATTATGCTTCCGACAGTTTCTTTGCACCCTTTCACTACATTCTGTCCATTATTGAAAACTATTAAAGCAAAAATGAGCTTTAATAAAAGTGATTTTCACTCATTTCACTGAGGCAGCTACATTCAAATCAAACTGTCTGATTGTTTGAAGAAATAGATCTGAAACTTCAGGAAAGGCTCCTGACTGAAGATTAGGATTTGTAGAGGGCTTTTAGGAAGCCACTCTCTTTATCGCAGCTCTTGCAGGAGCAATATTTCACCAGTATTCACTATGAATTAATGCACAAGATGCTGCATTTAAAGACATTAAAGACTGATTTTTCACATGATCCTCCTGAAGATCTTCATCAGACCCTTGAACTCCCTTGATCGCCTTGATTGATTAATAGATTTTTGTTTCAGTAACTGATTTTTTGACTGATTGGTGGATTACTTAGTTTCTTGACTGGTTGTTTGACTGATTGATTGATTAGTTTGATTGATTTCTGAGAAGAGAAGTGCAGGCAGTGACGGCAGACTGCATAGACTGGCACTTTGCCCAGATGCATCGTTGAAGAAGAGCCCAAATGCGGAGAAACACGATAGAGCTGATAAGCCATGCAGTTAGTCTAAGAACACTCCGATAGGAGTCTTTACATACACATTTTCTCTACACGGTAGCACTCCACTGTTAGGTAAACAGGTAAGAGGCGAACACCACTTTTGTATGTTTTGTTTTGGTTTGTTTTAGATTAGGGTACTTTAGTTGGGGAAGGTTCTGGGTTTAGATAGTGTAGAGCGATCACCATTCAGTCTAGGGACGTTTTGGTTTGTTTGTTTCGTTCCTTTTGTGTCGTCTATCGGCCCATTAGTTTCCTTAGATTTTCACTTTGTATATTTGTAAATATCACCAGTGTAAATACTATCTTTTGTGTAAATATTTCTCTCCCACTCTTTGTATCGTTGTATCCGTGTCAAAACCTATATAATACACCTTACATTTCTGCTTACTCCAGTGTCTGGTCGTTTTCCTTGCCTCCTGTGTACCCCTACTGTCATATTTAATATCAAAGAACTTGGTCATAATCCCTAAACGTAACACTACTTCGAGGAGCGAGAGTACTCACGGTACCGTTGATTAGTGCTGGGTTGGAGAGTTGACACAGGCAACATGAAGCAGAGACTTGTCTGTGTGCAGACATCTACATACTTCCTGTTTATATACCTTAACGTGAGTCATTTCCGGTGCCGATTGACGTCACGTGATCCAGTCTGTGTGACAGTACCCCCCCTCCTCCAGGGCCAGCACCAGACAGTCCTGGCTGAAATGACACCCAAAGACGGTAGTCCCTGATGAGGTCCGGGTTCAGGGTGAACCGCCTGGAGACCCAGGATCGTTCCTCTGCACCGTAGCCCTCCCCATCGACAAGGTAAAGGGTGGCACGGCCATGGCGTTGTGAATCCAGGATATGCCGAACGGTGTAGGCGGGACCACCATCGATGATCCGAAGAAGAGGAGGGTCAGGAGCCTGGGGAGACCGAGGAGGAAAAAAATTTTGAGTTGAGAGGTATGGGAAACAGGGTGGAACCTAAGGGAGGCAGGCAGCTGGAGCCAGAAGGTGACAGAGTTTATCCAATGAGTGATCTTGAAAGGACCCATGAACCGGGCATTGGCCTTCACGATGTAGTTCCTGGCTTGGTTCCATTGTCGCCGACCAATTGTTGGGCCGATGGTACATCAACCTCCGTTTCTTGATGTTCGACCACCAGAGGCTGGAAACCATTACATACCTCGAATGGTCTTAGTCCAGTGGCCAAGAATGTGTGGAGGTTGTGGGAGAGTTCTGCCCAAATTAGGTAGTTGGCCCAGGAGCACTGGCGGCCGAACACGAAGCCACGAAGGAAGCACTTCAATTGTTGGTTGGTCCGTTCCGTCTGACCGTTTGTCTGGGGATGGCACCCAAACAAGAGATTGGTGATAGCGTCGATCAGACGTCAGAAGGCCTTCCAGAACTTTGCCATGAACTGGGGCCCTCTGTCCAAGACGATGTCCTTGGGGAACCCATTCAAGTGGACTATGGGCTCGATGATGATCTTAGCGGTTTCCATAGCTGAGGGCCACCAAATGAACAGCCTTGGAGAACTGATCCACGATGGTGAGGATGGTGTTCTTTTTCGGAAGACCAGTGACGAAGTCCAAGGCAATGTGGGACCAAGGTCGACATATGTGGACATATGTTTTAACATCCTTTTTCATCTGAGGTCACCAGGAGGCTCGCTGAATGAGGGTGATTGTCCAAGTGACCCCTGGATGGCTAGCCATGGCCGAGTCGTGGGCCCATTGGAGTGCCTCCTGGCAGACAGTAGTGGGTGCTTGTCATCTCCCAGACGGTGCCTCCAAGGCCTGTTCTTGGTAAACCCTGTCATCCAACCGCACCAGAGAGGAGCCATGACGACATGAGGAAGAAGGACAGGCACGGGGTCTGCCCAGGGACTCTCAGCCTGGAGTTGGCATGAGAGGGCATCCGCCTTGATGTTCTTGGGCCTCGGACAGTAGGAGATATTCAAGTTAAATTGTTCAAAGAACAATGCCCACAGCGCCTGTCTGGGGTTGAGTAGTCTGGCGTGCTTGATGATGAGGTTCTGGTGGTCTGTCCAGACCATGAATGGGACATCGCCGCCCTGGAGACAGTGTCACCATTCCTCTAGAGCCCACTTGATGGCTAACAACTCATGCCCACATTGGAGACAATGAATGGTTTGGTTTGGACTGGATGAAGAAGGATGGGAGCGGTGGTGAACAGATGACAGAGATGATGAAAGGCGGTAGTGCCTTCAAAGGTGAGATTAAATGGTCCGGTCTTGGGTCTATAATGAGGGCAGTAAGAGAAGCCCTGAGGAATGTGGTGGTGTGTTGGTGGAAGGCACATTTCTCCAACTTGCAGAACAGTTGATGGGCCAGCAACCTCTTTAACACTGCCCGGACATGCTGGGTGTGCTCCTCCAATTTCGTCAAA
The DNA here is from genome assembly GCA_037577145.1 of Brachypetersius gabonensis. NCBI lineage: Eukaryota > Metazoa > Chordata > Actinopteri > Characiformes > Alestidae > Brachypetersius > Brachypetersius gabonensis. The sequence continues at coordinate 5,663 of JBBJLR010007571.1, forward strand.
TATATCAGGATGTCGTCCAGGTAGGCAAAACACCACTGACCCAGCATGTCCCGAAGGGCGTTATTGATGAGCTGTTGGAATGCGGATAGACTATTACATAAACCGAACGGCATCACGAGGGTCTCGTAGTGGCCGGTGGGGGTTATAAATGTCGTCTTCCACAAGTCTCCCTGTGAAGTAGATTGTAAGTGCTCCTAAGGTCGGGTTTAGTGGAGACCTTGGCACCAGAGACAGTCCAGGGCAGTGTTAATGAGTGGAAGAGGGTGACGATTCTTGATTGTTATCTCGTTGAGCCCACGGTAGTCGACATAGAGTTGGAGACCCCCGTCTTTTTTCTTGACAAAAAAGTAAAAGACATCCACGAGATGGTACTGTGCCTAGCAAGAGGTCAATCGCCAGGTCGTAAGGACGATGAGTTGGAAGTTGAAGAGCCTGATGTTTACTAAAGACCCCCGCCAGGTCGCGATACGAGACAGGAATGGTCTCCAGGTCGACATCGGGGGCCTCAGACTCCCCCAAGCATGTCTCAGCCTTCGCCGATAAGCAGAGTTCCCTGCAGGTCGGTCCCCATTGCAGAAATGACAGGTCCAAGAGATGATGGGGTCGTGCTGGATCAGCCAGGGGTGCCCTAGGATGATGGGAGGAGAGTAAAATGGACTTGTGGTCTTCGTGAATCATGGTGAGAGGAAGAGTGCGAAGATGAATAGGGCTGTTGGACAGGGGAAGATCATCAATGGCTGTGATGTTAACAGGCTGAGATAACACCTCAGTTTTTATCCCCAACTGGGTAGCGAATTTAAGATTTAAGATGAAATTACCCACTGACCCCCGAATCAATGAAGGTGGAGGTTCCAATCAGTTTGTGACCCAGTTGGAGACTTACCTGTACCATGAGCTGAGAAACAGTCGTCAGGCAGGAGGCTGGACCCAGCAGACCAAGTGAGAGCCTCCCTCCATTCACTTGGTCTGACCGTTTCCCGGCCAGAGAGGGCAGATGGCACAATGGTGATTGGGGGAGGCGCAATAGGCACATAGGCCCTCGAGGAATTGTCTCTCCTTCTCCGCCGAGGACAGGGAGGTGCGTCCTAACTGCATGGGGGCCTAGTGGTCTGCACCACTAGTGGGCAGAATTCAGAAGTATAGTGGCTGACTGGGCACTCCCCTTGGTGCAGATTATAAAGGCACAAATCCACCACCGCCTCGCTCTCAGGATGCTGGAAGGTGGCCTTGAGCTGTTGGGTGAAGCTATCGTAGTTGTGGGCGGTTTCGGTGTTGGACCTCAAGACCGCCGCAGCCCACTCTGCTGCCTGCCCCATGAGGGGGGAAGCGACAAGTGCGATCCGGGCTCTTTCAGATGGATAATGTTGGGGCTGGAACTCAAAAATAAGGGAAAGGTTAATAAGAAAGACCTTGCACTTCCGTTCCATTTTTCAGGCACTGATATTTTTGGCATGACAGGGAGTAGGTACTGAAGATGGTTGGACTGATGCGGCCGCCTGGGGAGGATCCGATCGCTCAGCAGAACAACCTTGAATGGTCTGGTGCAGAATGGTGACCTCTGCACGAAGACTGGCGGTCTCAGTGCACAGATTCACCACTTACTGCTGCAGGGTCGCGATCTCAGTTGCCTGCTGATCAACTCCCACAGACGAGCCACGTCCGCTGGGCTCAGAGACACAGACATTCTGTTACTTCCTGTTTATGTACCTTAATGTGAGTCATTTCCGGTGCTGATTGACGTCACATGAACCGGTGTGCGTGACACAGGTAAATTATTTCTGATTGATTGATTAGTTTGATTGATTACTGAGAAGTGCAGGGAGCAACAGCATGTACACTGCTGTTGCTGATTTGAGCATACATTATAAAATAGAAGTAATACCACCACTGTGAAATGTTAGTCTGGAGGCCTGCACTGTTGTCAGTTTTTCAAATCATTACTAAAAGTCTGAAAAAATACCTCTGGAGAAACTCCAAGGTGGTGCCAGCCTCTGCAGGGTAGTCAGTACATACATCATGAGACATACATCAGACAAAGTACATCATGAACATGTCAACCATAGCTTTAGACAATGTTGACAGTCTGTCCATTACAACCACCTGATCCACTGCTACCATGAACCCTGTTGCTGTGGAAGGACTGTCTCCTTTGAAAGTACAGTAAACAAAAGTTAGCATGGCAATAGGAGCTTATGTCACATTTTCAGAATAAGACAATCAATTATATGGTACATTACAGTATACCACAGTAGCATTTAATGCATTAAGATCTCTACTCTCTACTATCTCTAGAGATCTTTTTTTTTTCCACAATTTTTTTATTTGATTTTCTAGTGACAATACAATTCACAAGAGAGCATTTTCAACATAAATGCAAAGTCAAACATATAAGAGAGAAAAGGGCTCCTCCCACCCTCCCAAAAACAAAGCAAACCAACAAAAACCAGCCACAACATGTTATATACAAGTAATCAAACGTGTTTGTCACCCAATGTTAAAATTAAACCAAATACAGAATTGTCGATACACAAATACAGCAAAATGACAACATTCCAAACTCACCAAGGCTAAAAAGTATTTAAAAAAATAAAACTTAGTTATTCAGGGATGGCTGTAAATCCTAATTTTTAGACATGTGCAAAAAAAAAAAAAAGCCCCCTTGTGTGTGTGTGGGCATGCCTTTATTTTTAAACAAGTGCTTCTGCTTGGAGATTTCCCGCGCAGCTTTGGGACTGTTCAGCCAATCACTAGCCGATGTTCAGTCGTTTGAATCTGAGCGAGACGAGAGCAACGCACACGATCAATCAGCATTCACGATCGAGGAAAGTTAAGGGCCTGGTCGATTGTACTCCTTATACACAGCCGTTTAGTGTGAACACAGCGTCTGCTTTGTAATCATGTCATGATCATTAACATCATGTTAACGTTAGCAGCATATTTAAAAACAGCAGGGCAACACCGTCCCGGGGCTAAAGTAGTTTATTACAGCTAAAGACGTTAGCCAAAAGGGTATTTTTCTGCGTATAAGTATTGATAGTCAGGGCTAAGTGAATGCATGGATTGCGAAGTAGAAACGTAAACTACTTCACTTGCAATGGTTGGCAGTTTATTAATTCAGCAGCTATACTAGCAGCATGAACTTGCTAACATACAGCACAAAGCAAAGTGATTTGCAGTTCAAGTTTAACATACTAGCTAAGTATCACTGTTTTAAATACTCCTAAAGCATTTTCCCTTTTTGTGATGTTCTCTGTTTGTGGTCATATTCCCCAGATAGGTCAGAAGAGGGGGTTTTATTAAAATCCAGTCATCAAGGATGGGTCAAGCTGTATTCCCCACCCTGTCTTAAGAAGATAACTTCAAATAAACAAAAGAATTCCTTGGTAATCATGTCTTTTCACTTTTTCCCTTAACGTTAGAAAAGGGAATAACTAAGGTGGTGCAAGTAGAAAGGCTCAGAAATAGGTTTGGAAGGTATTATGTCTTCGATGTATTAATATATATTTTCAGATTGTCAGTGTCTTTACATTTAAAACGTCATGGAAGAAAGTGGTCTGAATTTTCCAAGACTTAAGGAGACGTCCTATACCAACCCTCTTAAAATGATGGACATATTTCTGAAAGTTGCTGGAAAAACTACAAATAGTTTAACTGAGACAGAAGAGCATAGTAACAGTAAACAGTTGCATCTTTGAGATACTTGATACTCTTTTTTGAACTTTAAGTTGTTCAACACCCTTTGCATTTTACTGGCACAATGTGGTCTGAACTTCAGCCAAGCAGTAAAACACTGATCTATAACAAGCTAGGAGTGAGACCAGGTTGAAGTTATAGATGAAAAATCCATGTCCATGATGTACCTTCACAGCATTTGGCCTAATACTGTGCAGTATCAGTAATGATTGACAGTGGGATGCAAAGGGTGTAGAAAATGTAGAAGAATGTGGCTCAGAACTGATGTTAGGATTTAGTTTTGATCTTGTTTTTGAGTTTGAAAGCCATACACAGCTGCCCCAGGAAGCATTCAGACCCTTTTATTTTTTGCATATTTAGTAAATTTAATTTCAAATAAAACATGCTAATTTTAAATGTTATATTAAAAACTGAAATCTTACATTTAGGTAAGTATTCAGACCAGCAATTCAGTGCTACATGAAAGCTCCTTTATCAGCAGTTACAGCTCAGAAAGCGTCTTCTCTAAGCTTCTAAGCCAAATTTACTGGAACAAAAACTATTTTGTCACTGTGGCAAAAATTTACATTTTATCTGTTTCATCTATTAATGTATCTATTATTTAATTTACAATGTATTAGGGTATGTAAAAATGGATATTGAGTACTATAGGCCAACTGCCTTTTATTATTAAGTCCTTGCTGATGTTTTTTCTTCAATTATATTGTAGAAAAATTCAATTGAATGGCAAAAATGAAGACAAGGGAATTTTCTAATGACTTGAGAACCACTGTGATGAAAACGTTTAGTGATGGTAGTGGTGCCATAGAGCTTGCCAAGTCTCTTTGCCTTAGTGTGTCAACTGTGAAGGCCATCATAGCGAAGAGGACAACTGGAAACATAATGAACCAGCCTAGGTCAGGCCAGTCTGATAAAATAAAGAAAATGTCAAGAAAACTAATCAGAAAAGTAAGAGCAAATCCTAAGGTTACTGGAGTGGATGTGCACATTGGCTGCCAGTCCTGACTGCCAGACGCACTTCTTTGTGTTGAGGCCAAAGTACATGACTCCAAAATGCAGCACAAATCAAGATGTCTATTAGCGAATTCTAATCAACATTTTTTTAGTAGTGGCTTTTTTCTGGCAACTTTGCCATACAGCTCCTCCCGGTGTAAAACCTTTGATATTGTAGTCTTGTCGAGTTCCACTTCGCTGTGATGGCCCTCACAGTGGACACACTGATGCAAAGAGACTTGGCAATCTTCTTGGCACCACTACCATCTTTTAAATTAATCACAGTGGTTCACAAGTCATTATACAGTTCCTCTGTCTTCACTTTTGCCCGTTTTTGAGGTGTCACCAGATAGGTAATCAATGGTAATAAAGTGTGTAATAAGTTACTGCTAACGCAGAGCCAATGCTTCCTGGTTTTCCTGGAAAGCTAACACTGCTATTCCACATAAAAATCCATTTGTACTGTGCTAACAAGGCTTGGGTGGCTAGACGGTGTAGGTGGCTCAGTGGGTATGATACTTGCCTCTGGACCAAGAGGTCACAGGTTCAGATCCTACCTTCAGCACCACCACTGGGTCCCTGAGCAAGACCCTTAACCCCAAGTTACTCCAGAGAGACTGGAGGTAGGGAATGGAAGTCGCTTTGGATAAAAGCGTCTGCTAAATGCCGTAAATGTGAATGGTTGCCATTGCTTATGGCTTGACTTGATTATACTCCCTGCTATGGAAAAACATCACCATGTCTTTTTTGTTTGTATGTTTACAACCAACAATGCTAAGGAACATGTAAGACAAGAGGTGATTAGTGCTGTCATAGTTCATTCAGGTCTTCATATATTTTCAATGCTCATTGTTACTGTGCCTTTTTACCTCTGTTTTAAGCTTGTTGAAATGATATCCAAGTGTTATGTTTGTTGGTACAAGTTTTAAATACAATTAAAATAAATCAAGATTCATTGTATTCTTGCGCTTTTTGTACTGGCCCAGTGGTTTCCAAACTCAGTTCTCAAGCCCTACATGCCCTACCCACTGCAATTTACTTGGATGAGGTATGATCAGTCAGTCAGAATCTAGAAGATACCATTTCAAATGAGTGTAGAGTATGGGGAAGACAAAATGAATTGGTATATTCCAGCTTCTTATTGACACACCTGATCCAGGTAGGGCAGGAATAGCTGGAAAACGAGTCGGGGGCTTGAGGGCTGACTGAGTTTGGGAATCACTGTAACCACAGCTTTAGTATACAAACCATAGACATTTATATAACAATTGCCTGTGAATTTACAATTCTTTGCTATGTTTTACTGGAAGTGTTCTGTATTATAACAAGGAGATATTGTAGATAAACTGTGAGGTGACTGTTTTAAAAATACAATAATATTTAACAGTAATTTACTGTAAATGTATAATAAATGTAATGTAAAATAACAGGTGATGTTTGTTTAAAAAAGAATATGAATTTAAGGAAATAGTAAATAAATGTAAATTTATATCATTTTTCTTTATTTTAAGGGTAGAAATCTGTATCTGTTATATACCATGAATAAATTATTTAGAACATTAGAACATTATTGTTTAAAAACAGTATCATACTGTAGTTTAACAGATGTGAAAACATTAAACTATGGAAATCTAAGTTCATTTTGTCACGGTGGAGCCCCGGTGGATAGGGTTGTAGAAAGAACGCGAGAGTAGGAGGTCATTTTACTACTATAAGACTTTATTTACAAGAGACGTTAACACAACACACATCAACACTAGGACCAGACCAGGTAAAGAGATGGTATGCTCCCACGTCTAACACAGTGAGAACATGGGGTTTAAATACACAAGACATAATGACGTTAATCAGGGACAGGTGAACAGTAATTACAAATATCCGAATCAGGTGAGGGATAAACAAGAGGCCAGTCCAAAGTCCTATGGCGCCCCCAAGTGGGGTACAACTTTTTACATTTTTAAAGATGTTTTATAATAGTGCAAATCTGTAATTCTACCAAAATTGGGCTGTAAAATCACAGCGCAATATACGGGAACCCGCTTTTTTTTTTTTTACAGAGATGTACTGTAAAATAACATTTGGTATTTAACCGTAATTTAATGGTAACTGGTTGGCAGACTTTTTACCGTATTTTTAAGATTCTTTTTTACAGTGTACGTTCACATAATGCGAAGTGGCATAACCCTAATACAATACTACTTAATTATTCAAGTTGCAAATGTAGAATGAAATATAAGTTGCATAAAAATAAAACAAAAGAAAATTTCTGTCCGATACTCGCTCATACACTCAACAAAACAACCCACGAAGTGCCGGCGGGATTCACCCGCATTTATACAGGAAGCGACACTTGGGATGAAATGCTGATGCAACGAACCGAGGCTTCGTTTGTTGTGGGTCACATGGTTTTCTGCAAAAACTCTACACGCCTCGAAGCGGGGCTTCATCTGCCACGCCCCCGCTTCGGAGCTTCATGTGCCCATAACTAGTGTCTAGTGCTCCTATCTTCCTCTTTTCTCCTCTCCCTCCTTTGTTCAGATCCATATCAAATGCAATTTTTAACAATTTAGCAAGCTGCTTCTTCATGAGCAACCGGACCCCCGTCAGCTGTGATTTCTGATGTAATGATTTTCTTCTCTCAGAGCTTTCTCTATTCTCTTCCTTCTGGATGATCCACAATTTTCTTCATAGAAAAAAGACATTCTAAAACTCTGTGTAACTTCATACAGAAATCAAACTGACACAAGCAAGTGGAGGAATCACACAGTCTCTTACCTTCTCCTCCTTTTTCAAAGCCCCTCCTCCTCTACACACCTTTATTTGAGGAAGTGAATCTCATTCTGTCACTCTGTACTTTATACCTCCTGCATTCACTTCACTCAATGACCCGAATGAGAAGATTTTAAACACTGACTGTATGTTTCTGTTGATGTGTGATTTCTGAAAGGAGCTGAATGTCTATCAGTGGGATAAAAGGCTTTGGAAGCTGATCCTCAACTGTGCTGCTCTGATCTTTACAGAAAGTGGAGTTTGAACTGAAGGAGCCATTACTGAGAAACAGCGCAGCAGCAATTGGAGGAAATGGCTGCTAGAAAATCTTTTTCAGAAGACGATTTTTCATGTCCTGTGTGCTGTGAAATCTTTAGGGATCCTGTTGTCTTGTCATGTAGCCACAGTGTGTGTAAAACCTGCCTGCAGAGGTTCTGGGAGGCTAAGGGGTTTCGAGAATGTCCAGTTTGTAGAAGAAGATCCTCAAAAGAAGAGCCTCCCCCTAACCTTGCTCTGAAGAACCTGTGTGAGTCTTTCCTGGAGGGCAGGAGTCTGAGAGCTTCATCAGGATCTGAGGTGCTCTGCAGTCTGCACAATGAAAAACTCAAACTCTTCTGTTTGGACGATCAACAGCCTGTGTGTGTGGTGTGTCAGACGTCAAAGAAGCACAAAACCCACAATCTCTGTCCAATGGATGAAGCTGTGGCTGATTTGAAGGTATGTGGTGTTGGGACAAAGGGCAGAAAGTATGTGTGAATCATACATTTACATTTACATTTATGGCATTTGGCTGACGCTCTTATCCAGAGCGACGTACATCAGTGCTTAAGAAGTCC
>JBBJLR010007599.1:0-13950 GCA_037577145.1 Brachypetersius gabonensis
GGAATCATCTGCTCCTGGTTCTTCACTGGTTCAGGACTTCAGTTAGAGGCTCTTTGTTTTGCTTGAATGATTCATACGTAGGTCACTGTGTTTTACACAGAACAGAAAAAAATAACATTTTGTTTACAGACAGGAGCCACGTACTTCAAAGAAGTGGTTCATTTTCTCATTGATTCGAGACACTTGTATGTAAAACAGGTATTGACAAATGAAAAACAATTCCATAAGGCTTCGTTGTAAATGCTCTTCCATGGATGCTAAGTATAAAGAATCCAACCATAAGCAACAGTTTATTGCGAGCTGTGTTTTCCAGTTGCCAGGCAGATTTGGATTCTGGCCACAGGTAATGCTAGGCTCTTGACATTCAGCTCTGCAAGACCCCCCCAGGGTAAAGTTATATAAATAAAGAGATATTTTATTATGATTAAAATGCTAAGATGAGACTGAAAGAGTTGGATGAAATGTGCTCATCCCTGGAGAAAGGAAAGAAAGATCTCTCGCAGCGCTCCCTGCTGCAGCACGGCTGGGAGTCCGGCTGCTGTCTAGAGCTGAAGCATCATCTCCTCAGCAACCAGTTCCAGAGAGTCCGTGTTGATTCCCATGGACCTGTTTGCCCTGAACACTGTAAAAAGGGTTCGGGAACAGCTTGAGGAAGGCCAGAAAAGTCCAGAAAAGACTTGATCCCAGCCTTAATCTTATCAAGCATCTTCTGGGAGGGAAATTTGGAGGCCAAGTCAACGCCTTGCACTTTTTGTGATGTTCCTCAAATCGTTCCTGAACAAACTAATGTGATCAGTGGAGGCTTCACCTTGCAACTTACAGGAAAGGATCTCAATATATGTGCAAACAGAAGTGATGTTTCTGTTATTTAGGTTAAAAGTTAACCTAAATGAAAGAAAAACTTCAAGATTCAAAGCTGGAAAATCTCCATTAACATGAATAAACTCCACCCTTTTTGATTATAGTACAATGTCAATAAAGAAATAAATTCTCATTTCGTTTTAAGGGTGCTTATATTTTGAATTTCCTGTCAGTTTAAGTGAATTGTTTTGGGGTTCACCTTGATTTATATATATTTAAAAGAATGTCTGGATCTTTTGAAGAAAAATATCGGGGGGGTCCCTGAACTTCTGCACTGTACTCTATATATTTACACCAGGATCACATATAATCAGCATCACATCTTACAGTTATCCACTTATTACACAATGATAGTAGACACTATTAGTACATGAAAAATGACACGACGGCACATAACAACACGAGCAAATAAAAATTACAAGAAAACAAGAGTAGCTGTTAAAGCGGTGGAAACAAGACCTTTTTCAAAACCACTGCTTCCGCACCTCAAGAACCTGCACCTGAGTACAGAGGGTAGTTAAGTGACGTGGCAGTTTGAGTGCATGTGATTGCATTGGAGTAGAGGTAGAATTAGGCTCTGAGAGGTTGAATGTATCGAGTTTATCATCTATTCAGAGAACACTCTGGTAAAAAAAAACCAGGGGGCGATATTGAGTCCTTTAAGTTTACCTGGGTTTTTTTTGTTAAAGTTTTCCATAGGTTTGGCTGTTTGGCAGATTCACAGGGTTTTGTAGAAGTAAGTGAAGAATCGGTGAGAGTTCCATGGCATAGGTCTTTATACATCCTTGGCTAAAGACACTTTTACAGAGACATAGAGGAACCGTGCTACCCCTTGTGCTGTGCTGGTACTGAAGTTGTAACAGGTTTTGATGTTCCAGTGTGTCTCGGTCTGGTAACAGTCACTCTCCACAGTTTATGGCCGGTCGTCCCAAAACTGCGTCCGTGGAGTCGAGCCGAGTTTCTCTGTCAGAGCCGCTTTTGTTATTGCGGTCTTTTATTATTTCTAGTCTTGTTTGAGTTTTTCGTTTTTTTTCTTTTTTCATTATCCAGTTATTTTCTCTCCATTGTTGTTTCTTTTTGTGTGGACAGTAAATAAACAGTGACCGCTTTCTATGTTGTTTTGATGACGTATTGACCAATCAGAAGTCAGCTCAGCGGCAGAACCCTTTCTTGTTGCCGTGCCGTCGAGCAGCTCAGGTTCGGCTCAGGTTTCTTTAGTTGTTCCATGTGCCAGTGTCTAGCTCTTAAAAAAGTGAAAGTGAAAGTGAACATTTGTCATAGGTGAACACACCACAGCAAAGGACACTGCATTTGGGGAATCCATCGGCCTCAAGCGGTTCAGGTCTCCTGAAGAGGAGCTGCCTGACTACTGTGTGGCCTTTGGCTTCTTCCCCCCTCTTTGGGTCTAGTGTACGTCCCCAGTGTCAAAAACGTGAAGAATTTGTTCGATTTACTGTTTAAATATTCTGTCAGGTGATGTTAATGACCTCTGTTTGGGTTCACGTCCTGCCGGGGTTAACACCTGACTGCTGATCATCATGCTCTAGCTTTGAGAACCTCACTTTTAAATTTGCTGACTGAGACCAGTCCAGTCTTTTAGAGTTTTATGCTTCTCTTTCTGGTTTTGATTCATTTGAGAAGGTTTCCAAGATTTTTGCGTTAAGATTATTCCTTCAATATAGTTCCCGAAATGACTATGAAAAAAAAGAAAACATATATTTTACATTACTTTAGTCTTTAATTTAGAATTAGTTTCAGGAACTCATTTCATGAACTTGTACAGCTTCCTATGTGACAAATAAAGAATCTTGAATCTTGATTCCGATTAAATATACTTAAATATAATTAGTTCGATATAATCCAGTTAAATAAACCCCCAGTGAGTCCATGTGCCTTTGTCATTCTTGAACACTGGCCACAGATATTGATGTGACCGCCACTTGTGGCGCAGATCTAAAACGTGGTGGAAATGATTTTTTCCCTAATTAACCCCCAAAGACGCAGTAGTGCCTGCCGCACCTCTTTGTTTCGGATTCCATAAGCAAGAGGGTTGATGCATGGCGGAACCAGAACCAGCACTGACACCAACAAGTGGTTATCCATGTCCTTTCCAAACAAAGAAATGAATTTAATCATGCTCGGTAACAACTGCAGGACGAAGATGCCGAGGTAGAAGGCCACAGTTCCGCGAGCTCGGATATTATCCTGCTGAAAGGGTTCCTGCGCCTGCCTGGCCTCCTGGTACATGCGGCTGTACGAAAACGAGAATACAAGAAGGCAGAAGAAAAGCAAAAATCCAATGAATGCTTTGTTGAAGCTTTTGAAATACATCGGCTGCTCGATCTGGGCTTGCACGACCGATGGTTCGCACACAAGCCCCGACGTGGCATGACCGAATTCGCTCCCTCCTATCAGCGCCAGAGCCGTGGATGTCCCAGCTCCCATTACAGCCAGCAGCCAGATGAAAAACACAAACATGTAAATGCGTGAACTGGTCATAATGGCCAGGTAACGAATGCCATGGCATGTGTAAACAAACCTCTCCAGAGCCATGGAGGCGACAGTCAGAAGGGAGGTGATGATGGCCATCGCGAGGGCGAAAAACTGGGCTAAGCAGCGGCCACTGAAGCTCAGGGTGTGACGGGAGAACAGGCAGTACAGCATAGGGGCAACCAGAGTCACTGACTGCAGCAGGTCACTCACAATCAGGTTCTTCAGCAACATGTACCGAGGCTGCCATGACAGAGCTTCCGAGTGCCCCAGTCCCAACAGCAGGTAAGCGTTGACCACCAGCGAGAAAAAGAAAAGTGGCAAAATCAAAACCACTGAGAGATACAATATGACTTCGTTGTCGACAATAATCCAAAACCGACAGGAGGCCTCTTCAGGGAGCCATGGCAACAGATGTGTCCCACTGACCGACGCTGAGGAAAAATTGGCACATTCAGTCTGGTCTCTGCGTGGAGCATTCATCTTCAAAACAAACTGGACTGGAGCTCTCAAGATCAACTAGAGGTAAACTCTCATTTTACTGGTGATCTTCTCCAGAGCGTAACATTTCCTGGAGAACTGTAAGTTTGCTGAAGGTGCGCTGCAGAGGTGGAGAGTTTCCGCAGAACGTAAGATTTCCTGGAGAATTGCAGTTTTGCTGAAGGTGCGCAGCAGAGCTGGTGATCTTCTCCAGTGCTTAAAATTTCCTGGAGAATTGCAGGTTTGCTGAAGGCGCGCAGCAGAGCTGGAGAGCTTCTGAAGAGCTTCAGGTTTCCAGGAGAATGGTAGGTAATGTGCAAGACTTAGATCTATTCAAGTATTCTGACTCTGTGGTACAGAAGCGGCGCTGTCATCTCCTAGCAACTACACTCCTGTAGCTCTGGACAGTGGAGTGCTGTATTCACCACTGGATCCTGGAACTGATTATATTAGGTACGTTCTGTGGATAACGTAACTCTATGAAGGCATGATGAAGATGTAAATTACACAAGCAGAGAGATAACTATTGACTCTGCAAACTATTGACTCTTTAAAAAGCTGTGAAGCTCCACGTGTGGATGGATGAGTTCAGTTAGAACTGCTGAGGCTAATTCTCTCTCTTTTTTTATATTCAAGTGCAGACTTTACTCAGAATCATAAATATTGACAAGGATGGAAAAAAATAAAAGAGAGAAACCCATTTCTGTAAAATCTTAATTATTTTACTGGAAGCAGTGCTAAACACACACACACACACACACACACACACACACACACACACACACACACATATATATATATATGTATGTAGAGAGAGATATTAGAATATTAGAATCACTCCATCTATTGTTGAATAATGATATAATAATGATATATTTAGAAGTAATAGTAGTATTGTTATTGTCAGAGTTTCCAATAAAGTATCTAATTGTTGTTGTTGTTATTATTCAGTACAATTCTCCTTTTTTTGGAATTTGGAGAGCATACAGAGAAGAACTGAGACTACACACATCTGTGGCTCCATAGTGTGTGTGTGAGTGAGTGTGTGTGTTTCTGTGTGAGAGAGTTTGTATGTGTGTATGTATGAGTGTCTGAGTGTGTGTGTGCGTGCGTGCGTATGAGTCTGTGAGTGTGTGTGTGTGTGTGTGTGTGTGTGTGTGCGTGTGTCTCTATATGTGTGTGTGACTGACCTTCACTTGGGGTCTCTGGTTGTCCTCGTCCTGTTTTAATTTTGCTCCTTCACTGGGTGACCGGTTGAAACTGGGTCACGTGACGTGGCAGGTGAGCGTTAAAAGCAAGCTGCGCGCGGACCGGCGCGCGGGGGCCAGTCAGAGGCGCGCGCGGGAGACACGCGGCACGGAGAGTGGGCTGGTCGAGATGGAGCCACAGTTCAACAACGGATATGAGCTGGACGAGTACATGCTGCAGGAGGACGAGTGGGACAGGGACCTGCTGCTGGACCCTGCGTGGGAGAAACAGCAGAGGAAGGTGGGGAGGGAAGGGTGGCTGTGAGGGGGCTGCCTGGCGGGTCAGATCAATCATTACCAGAGTAGAGGAAAACGAGTTATTGACATTTACCCATACAACACAAGCATGGCTTAACTGTGTGTGTGTGTGTGTGTGTGTGTGTGTGTGTGTGTGTGTGTGTGTGTGTGTCGGGGACTAGTCTAATCACAACTCAGCCTTACATTTAGTGTATTATACTCAATTTCCCACTGAAACTGTGACTTATACTCTCAAAATTTGTCCTTCTATACTTTTTCACAATGCGGACACCTGACCTTCACACCTCAGAGAACTTGTTGGAGATCCCATTTAACGGCCCCCCCCCCGACCCCCAGTAAAAGCCACTAGAGTTTCAACAAACTCTGTTTGTTTTGGTCCATATAACCCAAGCAAAACCAGACAAATCTTTACTCTACTTTTACTGGTTTTAATCATAATTCAGCATTTCATTGAGTGCCACTGAAACAGTAAAGTTACATAAAGGGAGCTGCCAATAAATGATAAGTCAGTTAGATGTTTCTACCTATTCACTATATACCTATATGGCCATATATAGACCATATATACTATATCACCATGTGGGCACCCCCCCAACCTGACCCCCAGTCCAGAATCATTCTAAGGTCTCAAGAAAAACAGTTGCCTGTAAATGTTAAATCTGACTTTCTGTGGTACTTTGTTGGTACTGGTGACCCCCCCCCCTGTAATGAGAACCCTCCAGTTCACTTGAAAACCACAATGACCTCTATTCTGAGTTTTGGGGGTGAAAAATACTCCCAAAGTTAACGTAAGAAGTTTTTTAAAATAGTGGGAGAACCTTTTTTGTCTTCCTAAAGAGGTTGCAGATGGTTCATTTACCAAAAACGGTTCTCGAAAAAGGTCACAGATGGTTATTTAGAGAACCCATTTATCAAAAAGGGTTCTCTAAAGAGATTGCAGATGGTTCTTTAGAGAACTATTTTATCTAAAATGGTTCTCTAAAGAGATTGCAGATGGTTCTTTAGAGAACTATTTTATCTAAAATGGTTCTCTAAAGAGGCTGCAGATGGTTATTTAGAGAACCCATTTATCAAAAAGGGGTTCTCTTAAGAGGTTGCAGGTGGTTCTTTAGAGAACTAATGTATTTAAAAGTGTTCTCTAAAGAGGTTGCAGGTGGTTCTTTAGAGAACTATTTTATCTAAAAGGGTTCTCTAAAGAGGTTGCAGGTGGTTCTTTAGAGAACTAATGTATTTAAAAGGGTTCTCTAAAGAGGTTGCAGGTGGTTCTTTAGAGAACTAATGTATCTAAAAGGGTTCTCTAAAGAGGTTGCAGATGGTTCTTTAGAAAAACATTTCTGTGAATGTAAAAAGTTTACAGAACCTCTCCATAATGTAAAGTTTCCAGAAAGGACTCTTACTTTGAAAATAACCTTTAGGTTTCATGACGTTACAAATAAATAAATACTAATTAAAGTGAAATAATGCCTATAAGATAAAAATAAAAATGTACCAAAAGGTATTTAATATTACTTCATGCCAATTTCGATCTCTAACAGATTCGATTATCATGTGCATATCTGCAGGCTTTCATTCAAACCAGGCAGGAGCAGCTCATTTGATCCAAAAATTATTTGAAGACAGAGAGCAGCAGATTAAACAAGTCTCATTAATTCTGCTTGGGCTGAGTGGTGCAGCCCAGCCAATGGTACATGAGCTCCATCGCCACTCTGCACCACTCTGAGCGGACTAAGAGCTTAATATAACCCTGTAATTCTCACCTTTTATATGCTCCGGTGTTTTTAAAAGCAGTTGCAATCTCTAAGTGTGGTTTTTCAGTGCCTTTTCCAAGGGACCTCCTGTATGGACAAAGCAGCTCATAGTTCTAATTAATCAGAAACTGTCCAGAAGCCTCGACCATCAAATGAAATGAAAAAAGATCTGAAGAGCCTCAGAGGAGCAAAACTGCAGTTAAATGGTTAAAATGTAAACATAAAACCTGGATGGCTGACAACCACGCAACATCTGGCAGACCAACCAAACTGTCCCTCTCAGATAGACAACAATTAAACCCTTGAGAATAAAAAAGTAGGCATCGCTGTCTCTTCAGACCTTCTGTCCATCCTTCCAATGTGTAAGTAAGACTCAACACTGTGGGTCTGAACTTGCTTCTGAGAAAATGAATCAGAGAGAAAAAAAACATTTGAGACCTGCAATGTCGAGGAAGGTTTTCTCGACAAGAGTGTAGATTTTTAACAGATATTGTACTTGATATAAGGCAGAAAACGCAGCCACTTCAAAGACTGAACTTCCGAGGAGGTGCTTACGAGAAACGTGGGAACATTTCCAGAGGCTATAAATTAAATAAATGAAAGGGGGGTCTCTGACTTTTGCACAGGGCTGGATATCATTGTGTATGTGATGGAATGGAACTGAAACAGGTTGCCGTTTACTGGTGGTGCAGAGGGTTCTTTAGAGAACTATTTTATCGAAAAGGGTTCTCTAAAGAGGCTGCAGATGGTAGAGAACTAATGTATCTAAAGGTTCTCTAAAGAGGTTGCAGACGGTTCTTTAGAGAACTATTTTATCTATAAGGGTTCTCTAAAGAGGTTGCAGATGGTTCTTTAGAGAACTAATGTATCTAAAAGGGTTCTCTAAAGAGGTTGCAGATGGTTCTTCAGAGAACTATTGTATCTAAAAGGGTTGCACTGATGTACGTTGCTCTGGATACGAGCGTCTGCTAAATGCCATAAATGTAAATGTCTGTTTCAGTTCCATTCCATCGCCTACATAACGAAATACAGCTCTGTGCAAAAGTCAGTGATTATGTGGTGGTGCCTAGAGGGTAGGATACTTGCCTCTGTACAATAAGGTCATGGGTTCAAATCCTACCTTCAGAATACCACCACTGGGTTCATGAGCAAGACCCTTAACTGGGACCTGTAACAACCACGCAACATCTGGTAGACCACCCAAGCTGTCTCTCTCAGATAGACAGCACTTAACGCTTTCACAATAAAAACAAGCCTCACTGTCTTTTCAGATCTGCTTCTGTTCATCCTTACAGCGTTTGAGGATGAATCAAGTTGCTTCAGGGAGAGACTGCCCCCTGTAGTCGGGGAATGGAAGTCGCTTTGGATAAAAAACGTCTGCTAAGTGCCGTAAACGTAAATTAACGTTTAACAACCTTGCTGTTGTCTGTGTGTGTTTCTGTGTGTGTGGTGTGGTGAGCAGACACTCTTTCTGCCCCCCCCATTCCAGCCATGTGCAGAGTGTGATGGCTGCGAGCAGATGCTCCCACACACATGCAGCCTGACGGCATGCAGGAGAGAAGAATGGAAGCTGGTGCTAATTTTAACCGTGCAGCTCAAAAAGGCATTGGACTCCACTAATTCAGTGTCCTTGGTTGGGAAGTCTTTTGTTGTGCGCACCGTTCTCCCCTCAGGGTTGTTAACGGGCTTTTCTTGTCCAGGCGAACCTCTTGGCATTTAATTTAGTCTTAGTGTTTATTACGGTCCGGCTGGTCACAAATGAACTCGGTAGCTTGGTAACGCCGCGCTACTTCTGTGCTAGTCAGTAAAGGAAAGTTTGTATAATGGAAAAGCTGATTGTCTTTTCTTTTTTTAATTAAAAAGGTTCTGATGTAGGCGTACAGCTCAACCAGTCTGTTCATAACAATGGAAAAATAAGCTTCAAAAACAATTTGTTGCTTCAAAAACTGTTTTTTTTCCTGATGACCTCTTTCATATAAAATCTGCTTTTCAGCACACAACAGTTTCTAGCCACACCAGTTCAGGACCGGTCAGTTACAAAACCAGTTTAATTCTTTATTTCTACACAAAACAGTAAAAGGATTTTAATTAGGGATTATTAAATAAGGGATAAATTAAAAGGATTAATGGCAATTTTGGCAATTTTGCCGTCCAGATTCTCCAAAACTTGAGGCTTACTGGCATGACTGACTTCAGCCTACTGAAAAAAACAGGCGACAGCGAGTCAGTTTCAAACCCCTGAGTGCTTTCAGAGTGTTTTCAGACTGTGGCAGTACTTGGGCTTCTCAGGCAGCTGCCTAATGCACTTTGATCCACATGAAGTGGGAGCCTGCATTAACAGAAAAATAACACATTTGTTTGTAAAGCATTTCCTGTGCAGTTAGCTACATGTGGAATGTTCTTTTTCTTTACAATAAATCATTATAATGCTTCTTTAGTTAGGATTGTAGTATTATTTTTTTTTACAAATATCCTGATCTAGGAACAAACATCCTTTATAGGATTTTTTTTTTACCAGTGAAAATCCTGATTTAGAACCATCAGGATCTACGGCATCTACAAAATGTGGAGCATTGATAAGTCAGTCAGACTACATCTATCAACTAAAGCATGAATTCTATCCATCCCTCTGTCTGTCTATTTGCATTAAAATACCCTTCACTGGAACTATTGGTGCTTTTCTGGTATTGTGCTCCTTCTGATTAGAATAATTTGCAAAGCGTTTTAAAACGTACAAATCTTGTTTCTTGGGATCGATTTTGAAGGGCATGCAGACAAACCTGCTAATTTTTTATTGTTTTAAATGATTATTTTATTCTGTTTATATAATGGTTGTCACGACCCTAGTCTGCTCAGCAGAAACATGTAGAGCACCAACACGGACCGACATTTCAATTCAGCTTTTATTCAAAGCGACACAAAAGAACTGAACATAAACAGGCACATGGGCCAAACAAAGAAACAAAAGAACAGGTAGGGAACCTAGCATCAGGTTTAGTGATGGTATGCCACCGTGCCTGAGAACAGAAGGACTAGACATTATATACAAAAGACATTCAACCAAGAACCAATCAGAACAGACATGCAATCATCAGACAAGACAGAACAGGAGGCATGGTAACAAGACTGAAACTAAAGACAGATGAACCTAATAATAACAGAGAACAGACATAGTCTCGAGGGAGACACCTAGTGTACATAAACGGAACAGAACTCCCACGAGACCCAGAACAGAAACCAGAACATACATACAAAAGACCATAACTAGAACTCAGGATACATAAAACAAGAACTTAGTATCGGCCTAACCAGAGCACAGAATAGACCTAAACCTTACAATTTTACGCTTATAGTTGATCGAAGTCTGTTTATCTGGGTTGGAAAGAGATATGCGATCTCAATGGGACTTTTCCTGGTTAAACAATGGTAAAATGAATTAAAAAACAAAAACTGCACAGTATCGTGAACAACGTTTTTTTCCCCCATTACAAACCCTGAAAACCATTCCAGACCAGTATTCCTCCTCCACCAAACTTCACAGTTTGGGTTGTGCATTCTGGGAGGTTGTGTTCTTTGGTGGGTCGATGGTAAATTTGGGCCGACTCGGAATCCAGTCAGCACCACTTTAATGACATAGACTTTAATAAGGAGTTAATCCCTCTTAGCAGCTGTAACAGCTTCCACTCTTCTTGGAAGACTTTCCACAAGATTCTGGAGTTTCTTTGGATATTTGTGCACATTCCTTCTGTAGAGCATGTATGAGGTCAGACACTGATGATGGACGAGAAGTTCATCTGTTCCAGTTCATCCCAAAGGTGCTGGATGGGGTTGAGGTCAGGGCTCTGTGTGGATCAGTCAAGTTCTTCCACACTGAACTCCTACAGCAGGTCTTTATGGAGCTCGCTCTGTGCTCTGGGACACAGTCCTGCTGGAATAGAAAAGGTTCTTCCCAAAACTGGGTCCACAGAGTTGGAAGCATGGCATTGTCTAAAATGCCTTGGTCTGCTGAAGCATTAAGATTGACCTTGACTGAATTCAACAATTTAGATGTGTCCCAAAACTTTTGTCCATATAGTGAATATCTGTGTCTCTCTTATTGGTCTCTGTCTATGTGTCTTTTGTATTTCACTGACTGACTGAACATAAAACCCCTGGGCATGGTTTTATTAATAAATTGCTGTGCTGCTTTCCTTCAGACAGAAATATCAGCGGGATCACGCGTGTAAAGCATGTTAAACTGTACCCTTCCATGCCACAGAGAGCAGCGGTGTTAACAGGCCCGCGGTGATGAAGTGTGACACCTGTTTGCTATTGTTGTGCCCAGCGTTGGCACTATGTGTTCCACTTTATGTGACTGCGGGCAGAGCGCATTGTTTCCCTGCATAGCGAGTGTGGACCAATGGGACAAACCAAGGACTGCAAACACAAAAACACATCTTTTATTTTTATGGATATGGATCATTAGAGGAGTGGAAATGACAGCTGGGTTATGGATTACGACGTTTCATCCAAGATGAATCCAAGGATCTGGGTGAAATTTCAAAATTAGGGTTAAAAATTAGGGTTAAAATCGGTCGGGGCTACATTGAGATGTGAGTCTTTCCCCAAATTGCCGCAAATGTGGTATTTTTTTTCCCTTCGTTTTTTAAATTATAGGAACAAGACCAAGCATATGCGTCTGAGGGAGGGTCAAATATATATACATTTATATTAATATTAAGCTTGATTTAAGTTTGGGCAGCTGGTTTAATCAAGATGATTAAGAGACTGGAGCTTAAATCGTGCTTAGGGTCAGAATGACGACATTTAAGTGGGATCAGGCGGACGTGCGTAAGAAGCAGTGAGTTCTATTTTCTGGAGTATATTATCTCCCTGGTTGAATATTTAAAGGAAAAGCACTTCAGTTATTAACAGCAGGCTGTGACGTTTGTATGAAAAGCCCTCAGAAGGGTTTAGACATCTGCAACAAACTACTGATTTGAGCCCTAGAAGAATTGTTGGTATGTTTTAACACAGACATTAAATTATAGGGTTATGTGTCTGAATAGGAACCACATATTCCATATCAGGATGTGATTGGTTGATTCAGACTTTCCATCGAGCTCATAGAGGCCTAACCTATAGGAGTCCACCAGTAGTTTGAGTCCAATGATGCTCCTCCTGCCGCATTTTGATCATATAAAGTAATTTAAAGTAAGTAATAAAGTAATTTCTCACAGGTGATCAATTCTGTTTCATTTTCTTTTTGTTTTTGTGTAATTGTGTTGAATTCCTGAACCCATTCATCTCTGTAGTTTATCATTGATTACAATTAGGACCAAAATAAAACATTTCAAGAACATTTAAGGCAGACTGACGAAGTCAGTAAACAACGGTCACAAATATTCTTACAGATATTCTTAGAAAAATGCATGTAGATTTACTTAAATAAGTATACATTTGCATATTAATACACAACATCCATCTAGCCCTGGGAGTGTTTCATTATGTAGCCGATGATTGTAATCTCACAGGCTTGTTCTTTAATGAAGGAAACATTGCGTGCTGTGATTACATTCTTTTCAGGTCGTGTATTGAAACATAATTGCAGCTCGGGGTAAAGTATTAGGGAATCCTTCAGTAAAACCCTTCAGAGCACGGTCAGGGATGAAGATGCTGATTCATAAGTGTTTTGAGAAAGTCCGTTTTAGGAGATGCGTCATGTGGACTGACTGACATGCTGAAATGTGTGTAGAGTTTGGATCTATTCATGATTGTAGGATGATTATAATAAAAAAAACCAGTTAAACAGTTTCTGTCTCTCTCTTTCATTTGCAGACTTTCACTGCATGGTGCAACTCTCACCTGCGCAAGACTGGGACTCAGATTGACAACATTGAGGAGGATTTTCGAAATGGACTGAAACTCATGCTCCTTCTGG
The DNA here is from genome assembly GCA_037577145.1 of Brachypetersius gabonensis. NCBI lineage: Eukaryota > Metazoa > Chordata > Actinopteri > Characiformes > Alestidae > Brachypetersius > Brachypetersius gabonensis. Next base: position 13,005 of record JBBJLR010007599.1, read on the forward strand.
AAGTCATCTCCGGTACTCACAGATTTTTCACACTGTAAATTATATATGTATTATATATGTCTGAGGGTGCGGGGTGTCTGTCCCGGGGTCTTTGTCTCGGCATGGTTTTGGGGTGGGGGGGGTGAGAGGTGTCTGTCCCGGGGTCTTTGTCTCGGCGTGGTTTTGGGGTGGGGGGGGTTTGTGAGGGGTGTCTGTCCCGGGGTCTTTGTCTCGGCGTGGTTTTGGGGTGGGGGGGGTGTGAGGGGTGTCTGTCCCGGGGTCTTTGTCTCGGCGGGGTTTTGAGGGTCATACACGCTGTCATCAGGCTTGCGTAGCATTTATGTCAATCCCTATATATATATATATATTCAGGGACTCTTCGGGTTACGACATTCTCAACATTCGACAATCAAGTTTACGACACACACTCCCATAAAATTTTTTTAAAAATTTTGATTTTACAGCTATGAAGAGGTAAGATAAACCTTTAGGGAAAGTTGCATTGTCATGACAGAAAGTGGACAGAACAAAGAGATGTATAAATTAAAAACAATATAATAGAATAAAGTAGAATAAAAACACAAATGTGCACTATACAATCTAGGAATATAAAAAGAGGACAAAAATAAAAAATGTGTATTTGTATTGTAAACATGTATACAAATATATATATATATACAGTATATATTAGGGGTGGGCATAGATAAATGTTTTTAATGTAGATTAATCTCACTGTAATCTTGGAATTAATCTAGATTAACGAATGAGACTCTTATCGGACGATAAAAAAATATTGTCGTTAATCTATTCACACAGTTGGGTTGGGAGCTGGGTCTATACTACGCAAGCTATGATGACTTACACCTTGATATTTTTGCGCGGATGTATGCCTACTGTGAAACAGGGACGTCACTAGGACGGAAAGACAAGGGGGGCTTAGCCTTAGCCTTAGCCTTAGCCCCCAGGG
>JBBJLR010007642.1:0-13948 GCA_037577145.1 Brachypetersius gabonensis
GAAGTTTTCTGTTTGTTTTTCAATTGAGTTGTACAGTTTATAGGTCACATTAAAGGTGGAAAAAGTTCTGACATTATCTTTGTCTCATTTTTTACACCACAGACACCTGACATTTTCACAGGGGTGTGTAGACTTTTTAGATCCACTGTATGTTCAATGCCAAAAAGACAGGAAGCAGAGGCGGCGGTAGAATAAAAAAAAAAACGGATGTGCTGGGATTGGGGAAAACACAAAAATGCTCTACAGAATGAATGGGCACCATATCACCAAGTACTGTATTTGAATAAAGTATGATTAAAGTCCCTGTTGTTGATGTCCCAATACTTTTTTTACCAAATAATGAACTACTACCAGCTCTACTTCCATCAGAAACTTGTCCATGTAGTGTATTTAAGCTTCTCTACAGTTTAGCTTTGTTCGCATCTCAAGCACCAATTTAGTCTGAAATTTTGGAGATTTGGTGGCGTGTCCCTCAGAACCGTGTTCTCCAGTACAGCAGGCGGCAGTATGCGTTAAAACACTATTTAGAGGCTTTTCTCGGTGGAAAACAGTGGGTAGGCTCACATGGTTTATGTGTGTGGGGTCTGTTTCGTATAAATGTATCTTTAAATTGTTTAAGTTTGAGAAAAGACTGAAGAAGCCGCGGTTTTGCTCACTGTGTCTGACTGACTGGCTGCTCCCTTTAGGTTACAGGCGAATACTCCAAGTAAAGACCAACTTAAAGAAGCAAGAAACACAGTAACAGACCAGAGAGTTTCAGTGTTCAACATCCAGAGAGAATGCAATGAGGAATAACCTTTAAATCCCGAAGAATGAAGAATCGAAGTGGAGGCTACGTAGACCAACGACTGAAGCAGAGAGTCGAGCAGGTGTGCGAAGTTAATGTTCCGTATAATCGTGTGTTTATATTGGTACACTGTCCAAGATCGTTGGACACTTGAAATTAAATTTAACAACTGTTTAGATGAGCAGTAAGTGCTCCTTTCACATTAATATGGCTTAATAAAACTAAAAAGAATACATACAATGAACATTACACAGCAAATAGTGATTTATGGTCAGGATATCTATACTGGACAAAAGTATTGGGACACACCTGTTTCAGCAGTCCATAAAGACTCAAAGTAGGGATAGCATAAAGACAAAATGCAGGGATTCTGGCAAGTAAGTAAAGTGGTATATTTGTGTTGTGAACATGCCTGTCACCACCGCTGTAAAGAAATACACTATGTGGACAAAAGTATAGGGACTTGTTTCGCAGGATTTGGGCCAGGCCCCTTACTTCTAGTGAAGGTATGCTGAAGCATTTACATTGCCCCAGACATGCCATGCTTCCAACTTTGTGGACACAGCTTGGGGAAGAACCTTTTCTATTCCAGCATGACTGTGCCCCAGTGCACAAAGCAAGACATGGCTGGATGAGTTTGGTGCGGAAGAAGTTGAAAATTCTCACAGAAACTCCCCAAAATCTTGTTACAAACCTTCCAAGAAGAATGGAAGCTGTTATAGCTGCAAAGAGGGGAAGCAACTCTATATTAAAGTCTGTTTGCTTGCAATGTCGTTAAAGTCCCTGTTGGTGGAATGGACAAGCGTCATAATACTTCTGTCATTACAGAGTATCTACTCATTTTAAAGTCCCCCAGTTAATGTGATTGAGGGCTCACTCAAAAGAAGCATGGTGCTCGATGGAAGCCATTGAAGTTTGAGTTTGAAAACCAACATGGGTCTCTCCAGGAACCTCATGTTATAGAAAGATTTTTTTAAAGCACCTAAAATGTATTTTTCAGTTCTTTGAGCACCCTGTTGGAATTTCAAAGCACCCTTCATTTTTACAGCATTTCGGGAGAACCAGGCTTTAAAGTAATTTACTAGAGAACAGAAAATCACTGAATAGTTCTAGTGAAAGGTGAAAAGTTGCAACAGATAGTATTGGTTTGTCATATAAATCTGCCATTTCAAAGTAGTGAAAGTGGTGTGTGTTAACCATTTATAGTACCTGAAGTCCAAAACCAGCCAGTATGTGGATGTTGCTGCAATGGCCAGCGACCTTCAGCAGCAGTACAGGTGGGAAATACCTTCACTTCTTTCAATTTTATTTGTAGTTTATTGAAAATCTGAGTTTATTTGCTGTTTACTCAGAATGGAGTACGGCCGACGGAACAGAACGGCCTTCAGGATTCAAGTAGAAAAAGGTGAGACTGATTCATCCTTTGAGATGAAGTGTGTGGTTCTTATTAAGCTGTTGTAAACAGATCACAACCTCTATAGTGTATCTATAGTGGATTTCTCTAAAGGAGTGTGTGCTTTTGTACAGTACATGGAGCGATATGCCACGAGTCCGGACTCTCTGCATTAGAAGAAAAGCACATGGCCAAAAGAGCGAGACGCAGCCAGGATAATGACGGGTGAGAGTAATAAACATAGTAATAAACATCTAATAGATGTGGTATTAATGAAATACTGTTTTGATCTGTGCCGTAAACATACATCTAAATATATTGGGGGTGACGCATCTTTTCTCATTCACCCATATGTGTGATGCACTCTTCACTCTTTCTACACGCAGCAGGGCCTAACATTTTGATGTTTGCAAAGTAATGTTTAATATATTTGACTTTTATGGGGGTCGAGCCACCCTCATGGTTATTCTTGAGAAATCTTTTTCTGACAGTTGAGGCGCTATGAGTTTTGGAAGTTGATGAAAACGTGTATTTAAACTTGAACTTCAAAAACTGTGTCACAGATGATCCCCCAGTAGGTTGTACCCTACCCTGCTGTACATGTCCTTCAGTTCAAAAGATGTTCTCTCTGTTTAACGTCCATGGTGTTAGAGAGGACAGCAGTGTGCTGGAGGACTCCACAGACAGCGAGGAGGACCTCTCAGAGCATGAGGTGAGTGTCTGCATATAACTCCCTTTGCCAAGCCCTTCAAAGCCATTGTAAAAATTTTGATACACACACAAGGGGTAACAGAGACCAGTCCAGCAGCATTTTTTGTCTAAAGGCGAAGAAGTGTCACCAAACCCCCAGAAATGTACAGGTTAATAATCTTCACCAGCTGCCATTTTTTTTGCCAAAGCGAATTTGACAGTCCAGCAAAGCAAAAAGTGACCAAATGTGGAAGCTGCTGGAGTTTAGTAATGAAGTTGAGTAAGTTTAGTAAGTGATTAGAGTCTTAACTAATCCAGTTCAGTGAGGAAGTAAAAGAGGTGAAGAGGTAGGAAGGGAGTCAAAAAAAAAAAAAAAAAGTACCACATGAGATGAAGCCAGTTCTACAGAAATCTGTGCAAGACCAGCTGAGAAGCAGCTGCTGTGTACTGCTGTGATACCTGTGTATAAATATAAAGCAGCTTCTTTTCAGAACAGCCGAACTGCAGAGTGACTAATGCTAAGTTTACACTACACAGTTTTAGCCCTGACAAAAGTATTGGGACACCACGGCGGGGTGAAGAGTTTTCGGGGAATAACCCCTGATCTATTCAGGCTAAAAATACAAATGAGGACTCGTTGGAAAAGTCTCCTGGAGTGCACCGCGGAGAAATCGCGCTTGGAGAGCGGGGGCTCAACCGTGGTGTGGAATTCAAACAAAGTCCCCTTGTGTGAAAACATCCAGAAAAAAATATAGATTTATTGCCGCAAAAAAGGCGGAGGATATTTGCAGTTTCCGCGTGATTGTGGGGATTTCCGCGTAAAAATGAGTTCGGTTCTCAAAAAAATCCGCGTATGACTGAATCCGCGTAAAACTAGGGGGGTTACTGTATTTCTACTTTCGGCTGCTCCTGATTAGGGGTCGGCACAGTCTCTCTTTCCTTCCATCCTCCGCATCTAACTCTCTCACACCTACATATATTGTGTTGTTCTTATTGGTTCTGCTGCTTCTACTTTCTGTCCACTTTGCTGCTGTAAGAATGCAGATTATCCACCCGTGGGACTAACAAAAGGTTTCCTTATCTTATTGCAAATGAGTGTAAAAACCACTTGGATGGATTCCTTCACTAATGCACCAAGAAAAGTCAAAAGGTTTCAGCTTTAAACAATTAGAGATGAGCCGTAGCTATTGTTTAGTCCCAATCAGTTTTCATTGGAATTTTCACACTGATGGCTAACAAACTAGCTGCCATGGCTTCTGCAGAAGATAACTGGAGGAAAACAGCACATACAGAAGGCCGAGCGGTTAGGGAGTTGGCCCTGAGGTCAGAAGGTTGTGGGTTCGAATCCTAGGACTGCTAGGGTCACTACTGAGGTTCCCTTGAGCAAGGTACCGTCCCCACACACTGCTCCCTGGGCGCCCCTTATTGGTGTCTGCCCACTGCTTCACTTGGTGAATGGGTTAAACACAGAGAAGGAATTCCACGGTTCACAGTGTGCTGTGGTCTGTGCACACGTTACTATAACAGACCGCTTTACTTTAAAGCCAGAACACAGACAGAATCCGTCCTCAGTGACAAACACAGGCTTCCTGCTGATAGTTATCCAAACAGCCAGCTGCAGCCGTTCTCCGAAAGCAGGCAAAAGTAGCTCTCCTCACACTCAGGCGTGTGCACCGGGTGTGTCCAAGTGTCTGCCTACCATGTTGTGGAAGTTGCTGTATTCATTAAATATGAATATATTTGTACATTTCTAAGGTTTTGAACCATTTCAGCGTGATTAATATTTGGAAAGTTTAATATTTGAATAGATAGAATTGTATAGACCGTGGTAAAAACATATTTTCATGGCCCAAACACACTTTTTACAATTTATTTATCTTTTATTTCTGTTATTTTTTGCTAGTTTTTTTGTAATAGTTTTCTATTCATCCGTTTGCACTATTACCATTTTATTTGATTTATTTTATTTCTTTTTCTCCTCCTAACTATTTATCCTGAGGGAAATTCTTTTCTCATAAACATGCCCATTCTTATCAAGTTCTTATGATTTTAAATCATTCCTTTAGCTTCTCTATATGACTAACATTACTAAATAACTGGAACCAGCCACTCTCATCATAGCTTTCACTCAGAAGGGTCTCCTCTCCAGGCTGAAAATGACCTTCTTTAGGAAGATTATCTTCACCACAGTTGATTTGTTTATAATCCAAGCTGTACTAGAATAAACCACAATATTTTTACACAGACATGAACGTCCTGAGAATTTTATTTTTGCTCAAAATAAATCCATATAGACATGATTATAATTATTATTTCGTAATGTTTTGATTGTACAACTATAATTACTAAAATACAGCATTTTAACATTTGAACAAAACAGTTGAAAACATTTAAACTGACGAATCATAATTAGAGCAATCACTATTGATGGTCATTAAAATGACAATAATTCTTAACAGCAAACCAAGCACAGACTTTGAAATTTTGTTTAAAAACAGCTTAAATATAAAACACTAGCAAATAGTGCAAAACGTCCAGAGAGCAGCGTGTGGGGACGGTACCTTTCTCAAAGGTACCTCAGTGGTGCCACTGGTAGTCCTGGGATTCGAACCCACACCCTTCTGATCACGGGCATCTCCCGGCCCTCCAGGCCACCAGTTGCCTCATGTATCGATGCAGTTTACACCCATTATTAATACCATCCAAAATATTCTTTGCCCTCCTCAACAGAATTCCAAGCACATGAACAACTCCCTGATGTCTCTGTATCAGAAGGGGAATCCGGAGAACGGGAACAGTTCTAAAGAGCAGCCCACCAACAGCACCAGTACAGCCCCCCAGAGGGGGGCAGCAGTTGAGGGTGCCAGCGGCACCTCCACCCCTCACCGGTCTACCACTGTGGTGTCAGGAGGCGGCTGGTTCATTGATAAGTCAGGAAGCAAAGACCAGGAAAATATCCTGATTGACTTGTGTGAGGAGGAGCCAAACAGCCCAGCGGTAAGTGAGCATTCAGATCACTTCACAAATTGGTAAACACAAAAATAACAGCAGTAAACTTGCTATTGATGACGATGAGTCTCGGAATGGGTAGATACACAATATGGACAAAAGTAATGGGATGCCTGCCCATTCCACCACCAGGGACTCTAATGACATTGCTTTAAAATTAAGGGTGTCAAGCAATAAAAATAAACTCTCTAATTAATCTAAATCTATTTATTGCTGTAAAAGTTTTTACACTGTTGCAATGTTTATGTGAAATATGACCTAATATGCCAAGAGACACCTGACCGACACAGACTTTAATAACGTTGCATTCAAATTAGGGCTGAAACGATTATTCGAGTAACTCAAATGATTCGATTACAAAAAATGTTCGAGGCAAATTCTTTTCCTCGAGGCTTCGTTTAATTCGTCACCAAAGTCCACCTGCCGCGTGTGACCCGGTGACATGGTATTTTTGCCGCAGGGAGTAGGGAGCACACAGCTCAGAGCAGGAGATATGAAGTAAAGCTCTGCGCGGGACTATTTTTTGAATCCCGCTCCCGCGGAATTTCTCACGATTCCTGCCCGCTCTCTCGGTCATATATGAAAATATATTTTTAAAGTTAAAAAACGATAAATGTACTGTTATCATAAGTTAGTGCCGCACACTGGCTGTGAAAAATGAAGAGTCGCAAAAAGCAGCTTGAGACCAGCTCCACCTCCTCGTGTAGTGGATGGAAAATGTGCCGAATATTGCCAACAAGAAAAAATAGGGCGGCAGTTTTGTTTTTTAGTCTGTAGCAGAAAAGTCTTAAAGTGCATCAGTTTGCCTAAAAATTAAAATAAAATCTTAATCCGTATTTAAACTGTAAACAAGTTGACCATTTAATGCAAAAAAAAAAAAATTATAATTTATTCAAATTTATCAGCAACATTTAAACTCAGGAGCATAATAATAATAATAAAATATTTAAATATCATTTTATCTTACAAATATTCTTTACTGTTGATAAGGATACAATGTACATCATAAATGTTTCCCAGAAAGGTTGATTAAATGCTTAGTTCTGGAGCCAATAAGCCAAAGGTTTTAAGTTTTGATCTAATAAAAGTGTTGTTTGAATAAAAACCTTTTTTTGGTGAGGAATAACAGCCAACTGCTGCTCATTTTAAGAGGCCTTTCATGTTGCATAACCCACTATTGATATAGTTGTTTAAAAACAGAGGATTTTAAACAACCGATTAATTTATTTGTCTGATTTATCTGATTAATTGATGAAAAACTTAATAATGGAATCATGACGTATCCGTGCATTTTTACACCCCTACATATTACTGTCAGCACAATGATGGTTTCATTATCATTTACAGAAAGAAACTGACTTGTCAATGTTGGAGTCTGCGAAGAAGCCCAAGAAGAACATGAAGAAGGAAAAGCGGAAAAAGCGGAGAGAAGGAGAAAGCAAAGATGTTGACGGTGACATCAAGGCAAGCATAATGGCAAAAAAAGGTGGAGACCTTGTTTCATGCACCTAATCAATTATGGCAGTTTCACTCTTTATAGCAAAGGGATTGTTTGGTCAATATTCTTTGTTTAATGGATTGTTTAAGCCCGGAACAAAGGCCCTGAACTTCAGTACTCCACTGTGAAGTTTGAAGACGTTGGTGGGAATGAAGAAATGCTGACGGTACGGTTTATCAACTTGTTACTTACTGTCCTTGAGGATTATTGTGCATGCAGCCATGCCATGTTGCTGAAGCCTCTGCCTTTTTGTGCGTTTAGGATTTATGTAAACTGCTAATCCATATGCGACACCCTGAGGTTTACCAGCAACTGGGAGTCGTGCCCCCGCGTGGGTTTCTCCTTCATGGACCTCCTGGCTGTGGAAAGACCCTTCTCGCTCAAGCCGTGGCAGGGGTAAGTGTCCTTTAAACCTGGGTTTCCCAACCACCGGGCCGCGGACCACTGATGGCCACATTGGATGATATTAAATGGCCAACCGCGGACCAATAGCTTGTCTCGATTTTAGATTCGCAGCCCAAGTGGGCCTTGGCAACATGCTGCGATGGATAGGTGGGCCTTAATGTTGAAAAGGTTAAGAACCATTGCTTTAAACGACATACTGTGTGGACAAAATTATTGGGACGCATGACTATTACACCAACAGAGACTTGACATTGCATTTAAATAATAACAATAATGCATTTTTTATGACACCGTACAATGCGGGTGGTGGTGGCATAGTGGGTAGGATACTTGCCTCTAGACCAAGAGGTCATGGGTTTGAATCCTACCTTCAGCACACCACCAATGGGTCCCTGAGCAAGACCCTTAACCCTAAGTTGCTCCAGGGAGACTGTAATTAGGGATTGGAAGTCGCTTTGGATAAAAGCGTCTGATAAATGCCGTAAATGTAAATGTACAATAAAACAGTAAAAAGTGCAACAAACAGTAAAAAAAAAACACTGTAGACTTTAATTTGGAGTTTGTTCCACTTTAAGAGCAGTAGAGCATTTATGAGGTCAGGCACTGCTGTTGGACAAGAAGGCCTGACACGCAATCTGGAATATGCTGGAAAAGTTAAGGTTCTTGGGTCCTCAAAGTTGGAAGCATGATGTTGTCCCAAATGTCTTGGTCTGCTGAAGCATTACGATTGTCCTTCACTGGAAGGGGCTTAACCAGTGGAAAAACAGAGATGTCCTAATACTTTTGTCCATGTAGTGTTTCAAACGAAAACACGTGCTAAGATCAGTGAGTTATATAAGTTAAGGTTAAAGGAATACTTTCACCAGAATTGAAGTTAATCTGAAGACACTAAATAAAAAGAAACGTATTTCCCTTGTTTTACTTCACTACTGTTTAATGTTTATTTGTAAATAAGGACTCTGTTTTATTATGCCGTTTGATTTAAGCTGTAAATACACCTATTCAGAAACCTATACGTTACAGCCAGGGTCCTGCAGATCTTCACCTATACAGATGTACCCCTTTAACTTGTCTTTCATGCTATTTATATTATTATTATTATGTCTTGCAAGTGTACATACTTTCAACACACTGAACTGAGCCAGCTTGGGCCAGCCTGGATTCTGAAAGTACATTCATTCTTACTGATCTCCAGTGGCTTTCACTCAAACCACATCTGTGTTTTTGGGACAGATGCTTTTTTGAGGTAGTTCTGTGACGTGTTCTCTGGGTGAATACCGATATCTGGATCATTCTAGTTCTGGATTTGTCTGTTAACTTGTTGGAGAGGGTCTCTGTTTTCATGATCATGTTTCTGTTTGGGGTTGTAGGAGATGGAGCTGCCCATGTTGAAAGTGTCGGCTCCAGAACTCGTGTCAGGAGTTTCAGGAGAATCAGAACAGAAGCTACGAGAGCTGTTTGAGCAGGCTGTGGTAAGAACACCCACATAGAACATATAGAGCAGATACTTTGACTAGTCAAATAGGCATTTTGTAATGACAAATATAAGGGCAAACTCAGAAAGGCTAGGCACTGACGATTCGTTATAAGCTAAGAAAATTATGTAAATAAATATTTAAGTACTGTCTCACCATAAAAAATGTTCTATTGTTTTATATTTCTTTCTCTAGCCAGGTCATAAATTATAATAGCCCATGAAAATATTAAATATGGGATTATTGCAGTGGAGGAACTACTTTCACTTTACACTGTTCATCTAAATAAGCAGCGGTGACTTTTGAAGTCACTGACTTTTAATTAGCGGTGACTTTTAATTAGTCAAATCTGATTTCAGTAAATATAAATGGTGTTTGTTCTCTTGCACTCTCGCCGTTTGCTGCTCTTTCTCTCGGCCGCTCTCCGGACCCCCTCCCTCTGCGGGTTTTCCCCACCCACTTGTGGGCGGAGACTATCCTGAAAGTTCTTCGGGGTTTAAGATCTTGTGTTTTTTCTGTTTGCTTCTAAAACCTAAATAAATGTGTTCATTTTTGTTCTTTATGGTTATTTGCATGTGATGCCATTAAAAAAACAACCAGTAGTGGTTATTACTATTATAGAACTGGTTCTACGTGACATAGGAACCAAACAAAGCTCCGCGTGACGTCTGACACCTCAAGCATCAACACAAACCGGGGGAACTTCCATATAAAGAGCTGTTTTGCTGTATGAGGACAATTATTTAGCTGCTCGCATGGCTCGTGTTAAAGCTATTTTTTTTGTGTACTTGTCACTGTGTCTCTACAGAGCAGTGCTCCCTGTGTTCTGTTCATTGATGAGATCGATGCCATCACCCCTAAAAGAGAACAGGCTTCCAAAGACATGGAGAGAAGGATAGTCGCTCAGTTACTCACCTGCATGGATGGTAAGGTTTTTCCTGTCTAAAAGAAGTACAGTAACCTCCCAGTTTTATGCGGATCAGCATTCGCAACTTCAGTCTAATGTGGATTTTTTTTTCTGAGAACCAAACTGTATTTCTGCCACCAGTCCAGCGGTGGCGCGAATACACTGGAAAGTTGTCAACCGTCATAAAAAGAAGAAGCAGCTGCTACAGCATGTAGCATGACTGCTCCGTGTCTTGTCCTCGTATTTTAGTGTTTTAACCCCGCCCCCCCAACAGTTTTCCGTTTATTTAGTATTAGTAAGCTGTGCCCTGTCTAAACATGTGGGTAGGTAGTTATTTTAACCTTTCTTTTGTGTACGAGTCTTTGTTTTTGGCTCGAACACTGCTAGTGCTAACCGCTAATGCTTCTGGTTTTTATGCAATAAAAGTTTTCTGATTCTTTACCTTTTCTTTAAGGGAATTACATTAAACTGAGTTTAAAATGAAATTTAAGTGTTCTGGGAGCATATTTGGGGGCATATTTAGGGTTTACACTATAAAAATAGGCATTTTAAGCATTTTTTTACCAAAACAGCGTGTGTTTTCACTACACGCGGGTGGAATGTAACCCACACGAGAAGCGGGGGATTACTGTACTCCATTTAGATGTATTTCAAGCAAATAACACAGTTCTGTTCACTCCTGCTGACTGACTTCTTTCTTTCTGTAGACCTGAATTCCTTATCTGTGCCGGCGCAGGTCTTGGTTATCGGGGCCACCAACCGGCCAGACTCTTTAGATCCGGCTCTGCGAAGGGCGGGTCGCTTCGACAGAGAAATCTGTCTGGGAATACCTGATGAAGGGACACGGCTCAGGTTGGTATAAAGTGTAAAGTAGATAATAATAAATACTAAGAAAAAAACATTGAGAAACATGAGAAGGTGTGTTCAAACTTTTGAGTGGTAGTACACACACACACACACACACACACACTTGTGGGACTAATATCTTATCAACCTTTAATGTCACACTTTGTCATATTTGTAGGATTCTTAAAACCCTTTGTCGGAAACTGAAGCTGCCTGAAGACTTTGACTTCCGGCAGCTGGCCCGGCTCACGCCGGGGTATGTGGGAGCAGATCTTATGGCTCTGTGCCGGGAGGCAGCCATGAGTGCTGTTAACCGCGTTTTGCTGCAGCAACTTGAGGCTGCCCCAACTTCGGATAACGGCATGGACACTTCTCCAGACACGCAGGAACAAACGGCACGTCCCCATCAGAGCGTCACCGACGATGACCAGCATGTCAACACCGACCAAGACATGAATGTTTGTACCAGTGTGGTCGAAGCAGAGAATACACGAGCTTGTGATTCCTTAATCGCACAGGTACGTGCAGATACCTCAATGTTTTCAAATGAGAGTCAAAGACTGTGATCAGTTACATACCAAAACGCCTGGTGGAAGAACTGTCTTAGATGTTTCAAGTGTAAAATTTCCAGATTTCATTTCACTTTAAGTGATTGGTAGCTGGGCACTATATTACATCTTTATCTAGCTTGTTTGACGAAACCGCACGCCTCATTTGTTTTTAAGCCATATTCGTACAAATCTGATGTCAACAAATATAAAGGGTGTAAAACAAGCTAAAACCGATGTTTGTTCTCCTACATGCTTTCTCTCGGCCGCTCTCCGGACCCCCTCCCTCTGCGGGTTTTCCCACCCACTTGTGGAAAGTTCTCCCAGGTTCAGAGATCGTGTGTTGGGTTCTAAGACCTAAAACAAGATAAATGTGTTAATTTTTTTTCATGTTCATGCAAGGTCACGTCATTTTTAAAACCACAGTTGTGGTTATTATTTTTATTACATATTTTTAAATTACAGTAACTTTGGTTCTACGTGACAAAGGAACACCAGAGAAAGCTCGGCATGACGTCCGACACCCCGAGCATCAATACAAACCGGGTGAACTTCAGTATAAAGAGCTGTTTTGTCATATGACCAAAATTTATTATTTGTTGCACTTCTGACATGAATCTCACTTTCTTAGAGTTAAGTCAGTAACCTTAAATACACTCTAGGATTTACTTTGAAACTGGACAGACAAAATTCAGACTTGATGCTACTCTTTGTAGCCTAAAAACATCTCTTTTTGTAAAATAAGTGACAGCGTCAGAAATCTATTAGATACATCTAAAGATTGTTTGAGGCAAGTGTGGGCTTCCATTAGTTTCCAGCAGTTCCCCTATAAGCTGGTGCATTTTTTTTCTGTTTTTCTGCCAACAGGGGGAGCTATTGCAGCTGCTGGCTCTCCTGAAGAAACGCGAGTCTCTGAGTGAAGAGCAACTATCTGGCCTCTGTATCCTGATGGATGACTTCAGGGCCGCACTGGCCAGCGTTCAGCCTTCAGCCAAGCGTGAGGGCTTCGCCACAGTTCCCGACGTCACATGGGACGACATAGGAGCTCTTCAAGACATTCGTGAGGAGCTCACTATGGCGATCTTGGTAGGATCACCACACTGTTTTAGCAGAGGTTTGGGGACTGATATGGAAAGCAATAGGGGACCATAATAGTAACTCTATACCTGACTGAGCCTCACTGACAGGAACAGATCATAGGTCAGTATTCCATTTCATTACATTTTGAGGAAACTCAAGTTTCAGGACAGTGTGAGGACCAGAGGAGAGTTCCAAGTGCTAAAATCTTTATGTAGGAGTAGAACAGGAGGGCATCAGGAGAGGAGATGTTCTCTGAAGGGGGATAGAGAGGGATTCTACTGCTATTCTTGGCCTTGGCAGCTCATTATACCAATGGGGAACCACAAAAGAGAAGAGCCTGGACAGGGCTTGCCTTGTGTGTAGGGACGGCAGAGCCAGACGATGTTGATTGGATTAGATAGGACGATGGTATCTAAGTGCACAGTTAGTGACTTGAGCTTAAATCGGACCTCAGTGGATAGAAAGTGTAGGTCAATCAGTAGTGGGCTGACATGCAACTTTTTGTGTTGGTTAAAAACCAGCCGGGTGCTGCGTTCTGAACCAGCTGTGAGGGTCTTGGCATATAAACCGGAGGACCCACTAGGAGGGTGTTGCAGTAATCAAGGCAAGAGATAACCATGGCTTGTACCAGGAGCTCTGAGAGGCTTTATGATCTTTATCTAAGTTATAAGAGTACATACTGTACGTTTTTTATACTTCCGTTGAGCAGTATAATTGTTCATTTTATCTATATAAGGGCTGGGTAACGCATTATTATGCTGGGCAACGCACTCTACATCTTCGCTGTTTTTTTTTTGTGGGGGTGGGGGGTGGTTGGGGGTTCCAGCGCCCATTCCTGGACTCTGAGGGCAACTTGTTTTTCTATTACAAAACATTGAAAAACGGGAACGCCTTACTGTGGCAAATAGCTTAGGTTTGATATTTGATTACATTAATGTTTAAGTTGAGATTTACAAGAAAACTTTGAACTGCAAAGTGTGTTAAAGGGAACGCTGTGGTTAAAAAGCACCTAATTAGTTTTAATTGTTTGTAAACCAAATGGATATAAAAGAGCACAATACACTACTTTTGAATGAATGAATGAAAGTTGTGATTATGAATTGTAGCCCAGCTACATTGCAGTCCTTGCACATCTTTCACGTCAGTTTTTGAGGAACAGTTGGTAACAGTGACTCAGTGTGAATGTAGGCACTGTGCATGCACTGTGAATAAGAGTTGAATAAGGTCAAACATACGTGTTTGTGTGTGTGTGTGTGTGTGTGTGTGTGTGTGTGTGTGTGTGTGTGTGTGTGTGTGTGTGTGTGTGTGTG
>JBBJLR010007714.1:0-13941 GCA_037577145.1 Brachypetersius gabonensis
GAGGAGAGACTCTGAGTGTGTTGGGAGGAGGATGCTGAGGAGAGACTCTGAGTGTGTTGGGAGGAGGATGTTGAGGATGGAGTTGCAGAGAAGGGGAGGAGAGGACGGTCTAAATCAAACCTGTATATATGCTGTATACTGTGTAAATGAAAGGTTTCATTCTAAACTGTATTGTATTACTAAGTACCTTTTTATTAGCTTCTCCTAAAACTCCAGCATTTTATTACAGATGACAGGAACTCTCATCTCAGAATTGACCAGAACATGTTTCTGGTGGCATTTTTGTTTCTTACCAACAGGAGGCAGAAGTATAAGTGCATCAGGTGCATTAGAATGCAAGAGAACACAGCATAACAATATTTGTATTATTTGCACGTAGTAGGCCTCCAGTGAGTCGACAAATAAGCTACTGGATGCAGTGTTGCTGTTTATTGAGCAAGTCTTAGTTAAAGTAGGCTACAGTGTGCCTGAGAGCGGCTGACGTGTCACTTATAGATGTTATGCAAAATATGTTATGATGAAGCTGAAGGTCATATAGCCCCCCCCAACTCATTCCTTTTGCTTGATTAATATTTTATTCATGAATCAAGTAGTGCGGAGCAATCACCACGAGGACACTAAACATAATTAATGCTTGCTTGTGTATTTTTCAATAAGAGGGTGCTTATATCTGTTTCTGTGACAGCACTTTGGCCTATGTTTGTGAGTCTGAAAGAAAGAGAGAGTGAATGATTCATGTGATACTGAATAAGCTTTTACTAGTCTGCGCTTCTGCTATGGGGCCAGATTAGCTCCTCAGGTTAACCTGGGCACCTCAAACAGACAGTGTCTGAATACACACATCATCAATATCATCATCCTTGTCTTCATGTTTTAAACCAAGTAGTCAAACGCACTTCCAATTTTCATCACATTCCTCATAGTTTCTCATTTATTCATATCTTGCATTTTAGTTTATTCAGTGACTCTAAATATCTCAGGTGGACAATATACCAATCCACTCGACATCATCCTTATTAACATCATCTTCTTCTTCCTTGTTCACTTATGTATGATGTCATGCTCTTTAAAATAAGGAAGCTATAATGGTTTGCTGAGAATTTTGGTTCCCTCTAGAACATTTCAGTTCTTTTTTGAAGTTAGCGTTCAAAAAAGCTACACATAAAGCTACGGTTGGTGAAGAACGTTTACGTTATGTGATCTTCTTAAAAGTTTGAAGAGTTCTTCACTTTCAGTCTTATTGAAAAAGGTTATTTTTGGTACTAAAACTGTTCCTTTAGCTCAAAGATCCCTCCAT
Source organism: Brachypetersius gabonensis (assembly GCA_037577145.1). Taxonomy (NCBI): domain Eukaryota; kingdom Metazoa; phylum Chordata; class Actinopteri; order Characiformes; family Alestidae; genus Brachypetersius; species Brachypetersius gabonensis. The sequence goes on from JBBJLR010007714.1 coordinate 1,298, forward strand.
GCTCCCCCCTCTTTTGTAAATAATGAAATCCTTGCAAAAAAAGATTAAAAGATTACTATATACTATATGGACCAAAGTACTGGGACACACATCTTAATTATTGAATTCAGGTGGTCCCTTACTTCCAGTGAAGGGCAATAAAGACATGGTTGGATGAGTTCAGTGTGGAAGAACTGGCCGCACTGAGACCTGACCTCAGCCTCATCCAACAGCTTTAGGATGGACTGGAACGGAGATTGCGAGCCAGACCTTCTCGTCCAACATCAGTGTCCGTCCTCATAAATGCTCTACAGAATGAACGGGCACAAATCCCCATAAAATCTCTAACATCTTGTGGAAAACCTTCCAAGAAGAGTGGAAGCTGGGGACCAACTCCATATTAAAATCTATGGATTTGAATGCAATATCATTAAAATCCTTGTTGGTGTAATGGTAAGGCGTCCCAATACTTTTGTCCATGTAGTGTAGGCGCAGTTAATTCCATCATTTAGCGAAATTGCGAATTTCAGCTCTTTGCATATTTGCTTATTCTGTTGATTCACATCCTTCATAAAATATAATGGACTGTCCGTCTGTCCTGAGCATCACCGTCTATGAAGGAAGAGAGAGAACGAGAGAGCGAGAGAGAGAGAGAGAGAGATGGGGGGAGGGGGAAAGCCCCCCTACATCATCCCCTCCCCCAGCGCTCTCTCTATCTCTCTCTCACTCTCATCCATCCGTCCATCATGCAGAAAGCTATCCCCCGCCCCCGTGTTTCTCCCACAAACCCCTGCGTCTTCCAAACTCCAGCCAGAAGCTTTAATATCATTCTCATTAATGCGGCCATGATGTTTGATTTTCCTCCGCAGAGCAGTTTTCCTCCTTCTAGCGTGAGCCTCCTCCTCTCCCTGCCACGGCTTTCTGCTTTTCCTCTCTCTCTCTCTCTCTCTCTCTCTCTCTCTCTCTCTCTCTCTCTCTCTCTCTCTCTCTTTCTCTCTCTCTCTCTCTCTCCTTTTTTCCTCGTGCGTATTTCTGCACTGGAGAGCATCGCCAACTGCTGGAAAAACGATGCAAAAGCTCCAGCGGTCTGACACGGCGGCTCTCCTTGGGATGGATGTGATTTAGAGGAGATTTCATTAAGACCGTCCGGGGCAGCTGTCCTCATCATCCTGGTCATCTTTTCTTCCTCCTCATCCTCGTCGTTCTATACTTATGGTTTTATTTTACGCCTCCAGGCCGGCCCAGGTGTAAAATGTCCTTGGAGCATGGCCTGCCCGGTGAGTGCTGCCATTTCACATTTACACACTCCACAAACACGTCCGAGACTAATATTGGACCATATAGGGCTTTTATTAATTTTTTTTTTACTAATGTTAGCCTAATGGTTTCATTTTCGCGCTGGCTTGTGAGGAAATAGCAAGCAGCATCGTCGTTTTGCTGTCAGTAAGTATGAAAATAGCAATAATAGCCATCGGCCGTGGTCGATATGGACCATCTACAGGTGTACCCCTGCCCTTCAACCACTAAATGATGCAGGTGTGTGGAAGAGAAACAAAACGATAGAACGATCAGTGGGATCAGCAGAATAGGTCTGTAATATGAAGTCATACTATGTGTGTGTGTGTGTGTGTGTGTGTATATGCGTGTGTGCGCGCGCGCTCATCAGCTGAGTTGGGCGGGGGGTAGTGGTGGGGGGTGGTATGCGACCCTCCAGATCCACAGATGAGTATATGAGGAGTCCAGCGCATCACTAATCCCAATCCGTTCCTATTGCGCAGTAATTCCCATCACCTTTCCGCAGAGATTAAACTGAACCTCTTTTTACACGGGAATGATGCGCGCTTGTTTTTGTCGCTTTGTGGGGACACGTGCATAAAACACCGTGGGGACGCTTGAACAGCGGTTTGCTGCAGTTTTCATTAGAGGCGGTAGAAGAGAATAAAGCTGATATTTTAGGGGCTGAGGTTAAAGTCAGTGACGCCTCAGGTGGAGCAGGGTAGAAGTCACACACACACACGCACACACCAGTGCACACTAGCACAGGAGCCTACAGACAGTACGCACACACAAACACGTCGGTACACTTATACAGTAGCATTCACACGCTCACTAATACACACCAGCACAGTAGCATTCACACACAGTAGAACACACGTATACAGCTGCATTCAAACACACAATCGCTAGTACACACCAGCACAGTGGCAGTACACGCACTCATACAGAAGAACATGCACACAGCACACGCACCAGTACACCTAATTGCGCGCGTGTGCACGCGTGTGTGTGTGTGTGTGTGTTGTGAAAGAGCCCAGAGCTCAGGGTTACGGTGGACCAAGGTGAACGGCGCGTTCCTGAAGGTGACCGGGAGAGCTCGTGCGTCACTGGCCCGTGGAACCCGTGCGCGTAATTTCTGGGCAGTTTTCTACCCCACGCTGCTGCTTTCTGCCCCTGCTGCGCGGATATCGCCCCTCGGAGCGCGCTGGGCTGCGTGCGGGATGAGAGAGGATAATTCTGAGCGCCACGCATCCTGAGTGCACAGGCCTGATGGCGGAGCGCGGGGCCTCGGTAAAACTCCCCGCATGCTGATTGGCCGCGTGGGGACTCACGCAAGCAAACACGAGCCTTCCGGTGGGCGTCGAGCGCCTTTTTTTTTTCTTGCGTGGAGAAGCCCCGCCCATTCTCCCTGGGGGTTTTGGAGACGCAATTACGCGCAGCGCATTGGCCAAAAAGAGTATTTAAGGATAGAAATCCCTCAAAGGATTACCCAGAAGCTCTGTTGTGCTTCATTTCAGGTTGGGGAAAAAAATATATATATGGCCGACATGGCCACAATATACTACATCACTGGTTGACATGTCCACAAATGAGATGGGCACTTAATTCAGATTGTACCCAACCAAAACAACCAAGGTAGGTTTGATGTTGGGAGACTAAAACATGCAAATGCATAACACACTAACACACACACAATACACACACTAATATGTATAGATCTAAAAAATGTGAAAAGCAATGAAAACAAATGATATTAACAGTAAACAGGCATTCTTCATTCTCAGTAAATACACACACAAATGAGGTGCATTATAATATATACATATATATATATATATATATGGGGTAATGTTTGCCATTTGAAAGGGCCAATACCATGTTTCACAGTTTTCCCCAACTAAAGCTAAAGCTATGAGACTATACGTGTATGATTTCACAGCTGTTGCTTCCATTTTCAATTTCCAGATGTGAAAGAATATTTTATCATAACAACAACAACAAACCAACAACAACAACAACAATATTAATAATTAGAACACATTAATAATAAGAATAATGATAATAACAATAACAACAAGAACAATAATAATAATCATTAACTCTACACTCCACTTTTCATGCATCTGCATGCAGTTCAAAGTGGTGTACAAGTAGTGCAAATATACCAAAGATGAAAGCAAATCAAGCAAAAATCATGCAAAAATACATTTTAAAACATATTTAAAAGCAACAGAACCTCACTGATCCCCTCATGAAAAACAATCAATCAACTCACTTCCTCACCTATAAAAGCTGCCTATTTCAAACAACCCTCTGCTCTATTGTTTTTTTTTCTCAGTCAGCAACAGGGCTGATCATAATTATGCATAAATTCTTATTGTGATATTGGTCTTTGCGTCGTGGCATTATGGCAGTAGGCACATCATTTAGAAATGGATTCAGGGGTCTACAGTCCAGTCTATTTGCTTATCAGCTGAAGTCTTTGTCTCTACTTATTCTTATGTTCTTCTCACAATGTGAAATAATTCATAACCTGCCTATGCTAGCTAGATAACACAAACTTGCAAATTGAGAAATTAATTCTACAGTGTAAGTTTTATTTTAAGTGCTTTCAATCCAGTTGACATTATTGGCAAACTAAATGAATGCCTTTGAATTAGTGGTGCAACACACCTTTGGTAGACTACACATTGTGAACCCCTAACATAAGCATTTCACATTACTCTGACTGCTCTGTGGCTTGCTGTTAAAAAAAAGTGCGATCTTTGCTGTGTATATCTATATCTTACAACTGGCTGCATATTGAGAAAAAATTAGAAAAAAAGTCTTTAGCAATATCTACAGTAATTGTGTAGTATGAATGAGGATGCATGTAAAAACAAAGATGAGATGAAATCAGCATCAGGCTGATGCTTTAAGGTACTCAGGTTGGGAACAAAAAATTGATTGGGACCTGAATTATCACAAGTTTTCCTGTGGGGTTTAAGTGGCTTGTCTAATCAAAGGTGCAGATGAGTTACTGTAGGTATTTGAAAAAAAATATTAAGTTTGAAATAAAGCAGGCCAGCCATTAACCCCAGTGCGTTTTGAATATATTACAAGAAGTGCTGCAGTCACAATATGTAATATAATTGTGATACTAACACTGACCCTAGGCTTAATCTCTGACTGCCTCCCACGTCCTAAGTAATGCACTATATAAGTTATGAAATGCTGGTTTCTATTCAGGTCAGGTCAAATTAGCCATTGCTTGAATTTAAAACAGTTTCTGTAAATTATTTGAAGAATCTATCTCCTCTTTATTCTTTTTCTCTTTTAGGTTTCAAGCTGCTGCCATATTTGTATGCCCTTGTGCACCTTGCTCCTTAATTCCAATCTGTAACAGTGAGGAGAAATGGATTGGTGCATTGGCCACCATTTTCCATGTTGACTGTTTGGTTAAAGGGAACTTTTTTCAAAACGAAGCTAGTTTCAAATAATCAATGAAGACAATCAGATCATTCCCCTAGAATGGAGAACTTCACCCAGGGTATCAGAGATTTGAGGCATCAAGAGCAGGAGTAAAACATAAAGACCCCAACCATGGGTGACATGGCCAATAGTTCGGTGGATTTTCATCCCAACAAGCCAGGGATGGATGGGAGGGGGTGTCAGGGGGATTTTGGGGTTTCTCTGGAGGAACTGCGGACGCTGATGGAGTTCCGAGGGGCAGAGGCGCTGCAGAAGATCCAGGAGAGTTACGGTGACATAGAAGGACTCTGCCACAGACTCAAAACCTCACCTTCAGATGGTGAGTATGATTTTATAACAATTTCTACATGGAGCATAATTGCCACATAGTGCTGTCACTGTCTTAAGAAAACTTCAGATCTCTCAAATGGTTACTTTACAGAAAATGATTAAGTTTTATCAGTTAAATTTGTTCATGCCATCCGTGCCTGGAGAAAAACAAGAAGGGGAGATGGGACAGATTGGCCAACCTTTTCAAGGTAGTGCACACAGGGTGACAAGTCTGTAAAGAGGGAGCCAGTCCTGAAGGAGCTCGTACTTGAGGCCTGGACAACTTCCTTGCTTTGAAAGGGGATTAAAGAGCTTGTCAGGAGTGAGGCAGGCTGAACCTAGCTCAGGGGTGAACCGGCAAAGACAAGACGGTTTTCGACTGTCGAGCTGTTGTGTGTGTGTGTGTGTGTGTGTGTGTGTGTGTGTGTGGCGGGGGGTCGGAGGACGAAGAGGCAGGCCTGGGCTTCTGGAGAAGCAGGTGGTTTGATGGATCCCTGATCTTGGATCCAGAGTGAGTTGTGGACCACCTCATCTTCCAGGAGACGTAGGAGACATGAAGGTCCACGCCGCTTGCATCGCTCACCTGATTCCCAGCTGCTCAGAAAGTGTGGTACTTCCTCTGGCCCTCTCCCCTCCAGACTCTTGCCCGACTTGCCTTGTACGGTCAGGAACAGTGAGTCTCACTCATGGCCGGCTCGCCACTTTGCGAGGCTGCGCTCCTGAGCATCGAGACAGCGCTCCTGAGCGTCGAGTCTGCGCTCCAGAGCATCGAGATAGCACTCCTGAGCATCAAGGGAGTGCTCCCGAGCGTTCCCGAGTGTTGAGGCTGCGCTCCTGACTAGCGAGACAGCGCTCCTGAGCATCGCGACTGCACTCCAGAGCATTGAGTCGGTACCAGAAAAGCTCCAGCTGCCCATGCCTGCACCGAGGAGATGCCTTCCGCCTGTCTCACCACTCATTAAAGCAGTTGTAGTCCTAAGCTCAGCCGCATGAGAGAGCAAAGCGGTACTCCAGTATCCCGTGCCTGCGCCAAGGTTCCAGCAGCGCCATCAACTCCAGGCAGTGTAACAATGGTTAGTGTAGGGGTGAGAACAGGCAGTCCAGAGACCTTGGGCTTACTCTATCACTTAGAGGGGCCACTAGGCTCATTATAAGAGCATGTTAGCCCAGCAGCTAAAGCTCAAATTAGCCTAGCAACTAAAGCCCATGTTAGCCCAGCAGCTAAAGCCCATGTTAGCCCAGCAGCTAAGACCCGTAGAGGGGTCTGTAGCTGCAGAAGGGCCCTTAGAGGGGCTGTTAGCCGCAGAGGGGCTTTTAGAGGGCCCTGTGTTAACTGCAGAGGGATCCATAGAGGGGCCTTTGTTAGCTGCAGAGGGTTTGATAGAGGCGTCTGGGCTGTGAGGCACAGAGAAGCCCTTAGAGGGGCCCGTTAGCCACAGTAGTAAGGCCTTAGTTAGCTGAAGAGGGGCCGTTAGCGATAGAGGAGCCTTCAGAGGGGCCTCTAGAAGCATCGGAGCCTGGGTTAGCCAAAGAGGGGCCCAGGTTAGCAGCCACAGAGGGGCCCATACAAGCCACAAAAGGGCCCATAGCAACCATTGGGGGCCCGTAGCCACTGAGGATGGGGGACTTCTGCTGATTTTTTTTTTGGGCTGGTACTGGGGTCTTGAATGGCTCCCGTGGGGCACCCCGGGGGAGACTAGGACCTGAGGGCCATGGAGTAGCCCCCCAGAGGTGGTGTGGTCCGGAAGGGAGCTCAGTCCAGGAGGACACAAAGGGTCTCCACTGAGGGAGCCTGACCTGGGAAGAGTCTGAGGGGCTCTTCAAAGAAGGAGAGGACAGTGGGGTGCTCCCCTCTGGTAAAGAGGACGGTGATAGGCTTCCCGCAGAGGAGCTCCACGAAGGGAGCTCCGCCCACGAGGGTGTTGATGGGCTTTCTGCAGAGGTGTTCCCTGGAGGGAGCTCAGCCCATGAGGACGGTGATGGACTTTGTCTCCTGGGAAAGAATCAAGGTTGAAATTCTAGAACATTATCAAAAGGACTGTCACATAAGAACAAGTGTGGTAACAAAATTTGGGTCTAACCCAGTCTTGCTGGTTACTGGAGCAATAGGCCAGAAGAAATCAGACTATTTAGTCTTTTACATTGTCCATTACATTGCGAGCGGGACCCAAATGTCAGGCTGACATTCACCCCTGAATACTGTGAACTGAGGGTCATAATCTGAAACAGCATCCTCTGGGATTCCAAATGTCTGGAGCACCTCCTGGACTAGAAGCTTTGCCATCTCCATAGCACTGGGCAGACAAGCATGAAGAAAAAAATGAAAAAAATAATTTTTAATGTATACTGCTACACAAGAATTGGACCATTTTCCCCATGAATGACTTGAAGACAGAGAAGCATTAGAGATTCAGTATGACATCACTAAGTATTTGTAGTACCCCTATTGGTAATAAATGGCAGTAATAAAAGCCATCCCCTTCCCATATGTGAATTCCATTGTAGGCACTTTGCAGGTCTAATTTGGTATGGTGGTGTTCTAATAAGAAATTGAAGTAACCTTATTTAGAGCGCAATAATCTATACTGGGAATAATGCCTGTCATGATGGCAGGCATCAAATGGTGTGAAAACAAACAAAGATAAACATATTGGTTAGTCCACTCAGAGTTCAGTGATCAGAGCTGCATATGCAGTCTGTGTGACAAGTAGTGTTTTGCTTTGAGGTACAGATGAGGCACAACAATCATTCATCAGGTGAGTTTCGTTGCATTGTCTTGAACCAGGTCCTCAGGTAAGCAAAGCATGAGCCAGGCATACATATAAAAAACCTCAGGGCTGCAAAACTCAGACAGACCAAACACACAAACAAAACAAACATGATGAATGGACAGTGATCTCTAGGTTGAGCTGGGAAACAAGAGGCAGGTGAAACGAAACTAGGTCATGGAGAAACCTAATGGGAATAGGTATGGAGCCCAGACTCCAGTATTCTGGAGATCTGTGGCAATGTCTTTACATTTTACATCATATTATGGAGAGTAGTATCAGTCAGAGTACTGATAAGTTGTGGTACTGATAACCTATATCAGTGTATCCATATCAGACCAAGTTATTATCAGTAAAATCCTAACAATGGCCACTCTTTAAACTTGGTTACTTTTGCAGCTTAATTTCCAAATAGGGTTTGTATCAACTGTGTCAGGGCTGGTGACTGTGACAGAAAGCCCTTTTTCTGTTTATGTTGGCGTTTTTATTTTGAAGTATAATTGGGTTTGTTAAGTCACAGCTGGGTTTAGTTTATGTTTAGTGCTTGTGTTTGTTTATTGGTGCTGGGGTTCAGGAATGTGTTTAAGTCTGGCCCTCGTGCCTTTGTTTTGTTTGCACTTTGAAAAAATAAAAAGAACGAAAATGCACAAGAATGTCTGCCGTTGCGCCTGCTCTCATTCTGGAGACAAGGCGAACCATGACAGAGTGGGACATTTTAAAGCAGTATTTAGCTGCTACATCAAAGAATTTAGGATTCAGCCTGAATTAGTATATTAAAACCTCTTAATTATACTAAAGATATGTGATCTAACACATCATATTTTAAACCATTCCTCAACAATTTTCATAATAATTATAATAATAATAATAAAATTAATCTACATTAACATCCTATTTTTGGAGGTTTAATGCTTGTAACATGCATATGTATAGTGTTTGTAGTGGAGATTTCCTGTTTTAGTTACAGAGGCTTTCCTATTGTGCCTGGATTACATTGTCGCTGAGATGATTGCATAATAAAATGGAACTCTGCTGTCCTGGAACATCAGGTACACGCTGCAGGTTCAGAACAGTTTTTGCTTTTCGCCGGTACCTCTGTTGTGTACCTCTGCCTGTCAAAAGTATGGACACATCCCACTGATCTGTATGATTTTTTTTCTGCTTAAAATTCTTTAAGCAATACTAGTCATAACTATGTATGAATCTATTTGTTAATTTATTTTACATCTAATGCCTATTTTCTTAAAATATTTTAGTCATTGTGGAAAGGCATCCCAGATGTCAAGATGCATCATATATATACATAGAGAGAGATGTTTGCTATTATTTAAAAATGGGGAACAAAAAAGACATGATTTGAATGTCCTCAGTTGCCACTTAGTCTTACAGTATTTGACAAAAAGCAGTTATATGCTAATCACCTGTAAAGGTGCCCCCTTTGGTATGTATTTATAGGGCTTACTAGTCATTTGATGGTTTTCTTTTCCAGACTATTGATTAAAGCTCATACTTGAACATACTTGTTCAACTAAATACCTGAAAGCTCTGAGTGCTGTTTAGTGCTGACATCAGTGGACAAAATGCATGGCGTTATCTCAAAACTAGCAATGTCACCAATACTTGCACAAATAGTCACACATTTTATATTCCTTTCTTCTAAATAAACCTGCTTATGCTTTAATATGGCAAACAGACAAAGAAAAGATTATGAATAAATGCCTCTTATTTATACCAATACTGATCCAATACTTGAACTATTATTATTACTATTTATTATTATTAATGGGGACCTATTATGGAAAACTCACTTTTGAATTTTTTTTTAAGTTCTATGGGCTTTACAAAATATAAAGGTCTTTGCACAAAATAACTCTCAAGTAAAGAGATATCACCAGTTTTATTCTTCACAATTTTGGTCGATTTCAAAACGCACCGTTTCAGGGCTCTGTCCATTTCATGCAAATAAGCTGTTACTGGCCACGCCCCAACCATCCCATGCTCCACCCACCCCTTGCGCTGCTCATTTCACATATGCGAAACGAAACAAACAAACTAGTTCATACTTAACTGTGATAGAAACACTTATTTGAAAGTACTTTCATCTCCCTCATTTGCTGACTTGTCACGGACAGTAGATACAGATCCTTCATGACGCTGAAGATAGCTCCTTATTTACAGCTCCTTAGTGGAACAAAACCAATTGTTTCTATAAACATGAAAATGTACCGAAAGCCACATTTCTCACATTTGTCTGAGAGAAAGTGTAGGGATGTGTGCTGTTCTTTGCAGTCAGCAACACATGACTCTGCATGTAGACACAGCGCTCGGCTTATCCGTGCTCATAAACTAGCAGACAAAATGGTGGATCTTCAACTAATCTGGTGTTGGGCGCAGCAGAGCATGACGTACTTTATACGTTCATGGGAACAAAACGTTATTTTATGCCATGATTGATGGAGTTTCACGCTAATTTCTTTGCCTTAACTAATAGCGGAGGTTGTTTTATTTTGTTTTGAGCGAGTATTGGCCAGCTGGGCAGAGCGAGTTTTTGACACTGCAGTGGTCAGGCACATCTGAATTCAGCACATAAAACACAAGCATATACACAATCCAGCATTTCATCCTGTGTTGCTGTTTGAACATAAGTTTATAGATTTTTTTTCTCTGGTACATGAAACCTCGAAGTCTTAGCTTTGAAATCAGTCCAACCGCAAACAATAATCATTATTTTTGAGTGTTTAAGTTTGGGAGCTGCAAAGACCCTAAAGTGTTCAGATAAATGTTGGATTTAGTGTTTTTTTGTAACATGCAGGCTGACATTCTCTCCAGACATCAGCTTGCTACTGATGCTGGGTAACATCGCCAGACTTTCGAAATCCAGTTCATGACATGGACTGGAGAGAAGAAAGAACGTTCCTGTAAAACAATCCATCCCACAATATGACAGAATTGCTTGTAGCGCAAAAAACAGTATCCACATGAAGATGATGATTAACATAAGGAAAAATAGCCACCATTGCATACAAGAATAATTCCTTTATTTAAATGATCTGCACTATTTCACCTGCTGAAATATAAAAATGCCATCTTAATACACTGGCCAATATATGTTATGATATAGCGTAGTGAGTACCTGAGTATTGATCTAATCAGAATCAGGTACTAATCAAATGATTAACTGGGTATGAGTGTCCTCAAATATTTATAATGTAATAGAAGTTTTTTTCAACTGGGCCTGTTTTCGTTGTTCCTTGTCTCTGCAGAAATTTTCCTGCCTCAGCTTGGCCTTGTATTTTAATGTTACCGGTTTGTGCAGGGAGCATATGGTTGGGTTGGTTTATTCTCATGGCCCAATGTTTGGGGTCTGAAGTTTCACACTGGAGCTATGAGGCTAGCAATTAATGTGTTTTATTACCATTAGCCATTAAGCACTGTGCTAACATCATGCGTAAATCTGCACACATTCATCTCAAATTGTGTGAATTATGAAATCTCTAATAGACGTGCTTATATGGTTTCTGATTCTGCATGACATACATACAAAATGTAGCTAAAACAGATACATTTTGTTATTTTTACAGTATGTCATATAAAACGCACAAACGTACGGGTTTACATTTACATTTTCTTTAAGGGTATCTTATTAAGCTGAGTTTAAAATAAAAGGGTTTTGGGAGCATATTTGGAGGCATACTTACAGTCACAAATTTGCATTTAATCACTGATGAGTGCTCCTGGAATGTAAACCCTGCAAATGTTGGGGGTTTACTGTATATAAATGCACATATTATTGCTACAAATTTAGCTTCCTACACATTCTACTGCATGAAATATAGATGCTTAATGTAAATTAAGCTGAATTAATGTTGTGTGTGTGTCCGTGTATGTATGGAAGTTCTGTGGCCCACGTTATGAAAGTAGTTGCGCAGCTCATGCCTCACTGTACATTTGAAAGGCTGTTAATGTAACATTTTTGACTATTTACCATTTTACGCTTTGCTGAATACCTTGTAGTTGTGTATTAAACAGCACAGCCACCAAATCCAGTAGTTTCATGGAGATAAACATATTTAAAAACTCATTTATAAGCGCCTGAGTAAGGAGAGGAAGGATCATTTTGTCCAGAAACCTTTATTACCATGGGAACGGCGGGTAAATGTTCTACCTCTCAGTCACCTATTGTCCAGCCGACTGCTACAGACAGACTTGCTGCGTTTTATGCATCATTTGGCAAAAAGACGGGCAGGTTAGACTGAGGCCATTAAAAAAAATGCAGACTACAGTCTGACCTTCCAGAGGGAGAGAGAAAGAGAGATTAAAAGTGTGCAACAGTAACCTGTACCTAACCAACGTACGTTGTTCCTCCAGGAAGATAACAAATTTGAATTTTTTGTCATGTCAAAAAATGACTGACTCAGTAAAAAACTGTGTTTAAGAGAGCAATATTAATTATGCAAGTGAAACCATACATTTCATTGTCCTTGTAGACTAATCAAGCATAACATTGAAACCACTGCCAGGTGAACAACATTAATGATGTTGTTACAATGGCACCTTTCAAGAGGTACGATGTTCTGGGCCTTTTCTTTCATGTCATATGGATGCTGGGTGTGTGTGTGGTCTGTAAGAATGACTGAATAAATCCCGGGTAATATAAAATGAAATGCCCATCTGTAATTTGTATAGATTAGGATAGATTTAAGGCTTGAACACAAAATATAGGAAATGGAACTGATTCGTCATCTCCATACACAAATATATCAAAACTAAAAATATGTGTGTTTTTTCGCGCACACACACACACACACACACACACACACACACACACACACACACACA
>JBBJLR010007734.1:0-13939 GCA_037577145.1 Brachypetersius gabonensis
TGTATGTATATGTGTGAAAAATATGATAAGATATGATTATATAACTGTGTGTGAGGTTGTATTGCCAATATTTTTGCGGTTGCGTTGCATCTAGACAGAGCCTCTGTACATTTTTGTACATGTATCGAGATCAATTAAAACACTACAGCACTTTATTAAAGCCTACAGCTTGTCTAACATGGTTGATTAGCCTTTGTTCGCTCAAAACATGGACCTGTGAACTGACGAACATAACAGAAGCCTGATGGTTATGAGGGAAATGTGTCACCTGCAAACTTACCTTTTACTCGCACTCCATCTCTGCATCAAGAACAATTCAGTCAAAATACTTTTCTTTAAAAACGTATTCAGTTGTGTTGTCGCTATACTTTACTTCATGATTTTGAAATCTGCATCACTAAATGACTTCTTCTAGCTACTAACTACTACTAACTGAATACAACAATGAATATATTTTTTTATTAATATAGTAAATAAAAATAGTAAATTCACTTTATAATACACATCACAAGTAGTGTACAGGTATGAGATTGTACATAAACACAGGCTAAATAATGATGTAGCTTTTTGCTCTGTTATGACTTCTGCTGCGCGCCTGCTCTGGATGACAAGGGTGTGGCGTTACAAGGGTTTGGCGACAGCTGTAGTGTCCAATGGAGGAAAGAGATTAATCCCAAGATATTTTCAACACTTTTCATTGGTTAATAATTTTAAATGTTACAGACCCACGTGGAGACTGACTAATAGTATCGATTTATGAAAAAAAACAAAGACCAAAAGTGGAGTTTCCGCCCGACGATATGTACAAGTGTGTGTGTGTGTGTAGGCTTCTCCTTTGAATTACACCCCTATTTAAAGAAATTTCTTTTTAGGGGTTGTTGTTTTCTTTCTTGATTTGGCATGTCTTTTTCTTGCATTATTCTAGCTGTGAAATCAAAGCATAGCCTTGTTCTGACTGGCACTTTTCGCTGGCAGACTAGGTGGCTTGTTGTGAAGTTTTTACATTGCACTAGCAGTTTTCGCAGTAAATGTCTCTTGGGAATGCAAGTGGCATATGCTGCATTCTCAACTATGATGTGAAAACGATTTATTTATAAATGCCTGCGATCCTTGGCCTGCAGTCTGGTAGCCCAGGAACTGTCAAAGCCTGTCTGAGGCCAGGCAAACTGCATTCAAAGGCAGGTTTTGCAGTATGAATAGAGTCTTCATGCAGTAAAGGGCTGGAGAACATATGTGTCACAATACACATATTTTCATCTTTGGTGCGATAGTTTTAGGTATATGTTTGGTTTTCAGTATTTTATATTTTGATGTGTTTGTAATTGATTTTGTTATGAAAGAATGGTACACAGTTTAGTTTGGAAAAATACTTTTTTAAGGCAAAAGATTGCAGTGTATCATGCAAAATATTGTCAGCCTCATATGTAAAATGTTTTACTTCAGTGATTCTCAGACTAGTCCTCAGGTTTCTTTAAATTGTTCATGTTTTTTCTCTGTTGTTCAAACACAGTTTACAACATAGAAAAATATTCACAATACCCCCAAGCAAGTTATTTCCTGCAAAAGTATGGACCATTTGAGGGACTCCCCCAGTTACACAATACTGTTCAACTAGGAGGATATTGCATGATTCCTCCATGTCCTTGTAAAACGACTGCATTTTTATAAGCTGCTTCCAGTGCAGGGTCATTAGACAACTCAACACACTTGGAGGAGAACACTTAATGGCTTTAAGTCAGGTTTTATGTCAGCTGACAGACCCCTGTACTAGCAAGCCTTGTGCTGAATCATTATAAAGAGGGACAACCATCCTACCCAGCTAGACAGAGCAAAGCCAGTTGTGCCTTCATGGAGCCCTGGCTACAGATGGCTGTTGTACATTTTGTTCCTGTCTAGGGGCTTTTGTTTCCAGAAGTTAACCTGATACTTTTTTGGCAGTGTTGTTTCAGGGTAGATTCAAATAACTCCCCAGTGAAATTGCTTTATAATGCAATTGATTCTCAATTCATTTAAGCCATTAGTCATCAGAATAGTGCAATAATGTTTTACTACGGAGAGAAAACAATAACAAGCTGATGAAGATTGCTTCATTTTGAATGTATAACACCCCCACATCCCACAGTTTATTCTTTAGAATACAGTAGTTTTTCCACGGAGTACTTCACACTGCAGTTCCACACAGTGCTTCCAGAGACACTGAAGCAAAGGAACTTCAACTTTGGTGCTTAGGCGTGAAATTATTAGCCTTTGAGCTTTACCTGACCCTGGGTCAGATGTGGTAGAACCAGTGAGTGGTTGTGTTGGATTAATTAGCACTTTGTCCCTGATCAGCTTCAGCCCTCGAAGCTTAACTCTGTGGTTAGAGAGGACATTTTACACATTGGGTTGTATTAAATGTTGAAGTCTGTTTATATTACCAGTGCTTTTTGCCATGGAGCATCAGAGTGATAGTTGGTCATGATCAGAAAACCTGAGGATGTGCAATAAAAGTTCTCCATGGTTTGCTTTAGGTGTTTCACAGAGCTGATAGCAAATATCCAAGAACTGAAGGATTTATCAGCCCTTCAGGCCCTTTACAACTTATAACGTGTGTGTGTGTGTGAGAGAGTTACTGGTGATATTTAGTCCAGCCTTTTCTCTTTCTGTTTTCTTTCTCTTTCTTTTGTCATTTCTTCCTGTTTGATTTTCTTCTCTCTCTGTCTTTCTCTTTTCTCTTTTTCTCTCCTCCTATGCCCCCTCCTCTCTATCCATCCTCCCTCCTACCCTCCTGCAAACACTTCATTTCATCTTGCTAACCGTTCTCACCCTCAATCTCACGAATGCAAAACTCATCACTGTTAGAAATAAGAGTGTGAGATATGAGGGTGAGAGAGATCTTTTCAGTAGGGGGCAGTGTTGGTCCTGTGTTTTCAAAAACGTTAGTTCACATAAGCATGGACATGCACTTTTTAAGCAAGGAACTCTCTGTCCTTTCCTTTCAGATTGCGTTCTCTCAGCACAGTAACTTCATGGATCTAGTACAGTTCTTTGTGACATTTTTCAGGTAAGGATCTGCCCTCCCCTCATGAATGTGATAAATGCTAAATTAAAAAGTAACTGTGTGTATCTCTACATACTATCCCCCTGTGATATGGTTTAATTCACACTTTTGAAACTATATCGGTTTTAGCAATGTAGGAACTAAGCTAAGGCCAACTACAGATATTACAGCAATGAGAACATACATATTCTTTCATCTTAACCACACCCTTTACATCTTGCACATGAAAACTGGGGCTGGTTTTAGTTCTTAATAATTCAGCATTAGGAAAAGTAGGGCAATCACTTACATCAGACTATGTATTCCATACAACAAATACACACACAGAGTGT
Source organism: Brachypetersius gabonensis (assembly GCA_037577145.1). Lineage (NCBI taxonomy): Eukaryota > Metazoa > Chordata > Actinopteri > Characiformes > Alestidae > Brachypetersius > Brachypetersius gabonensis. The sequence goes on from JBBJLR010007734.1 coordinate 3,373, forward strand.
ACTGTGATTGGCCATGGTTTCCCACCATTAGTTCTGTCAGCTCGGGCACCATGATGAATTACTCTGACTTTGCACTCTCTCAGCCTCGGATATGTGTGGGGTGGGGGTCTGGGGGTTGTTAGGAGAAAGTGAATCAGTTTATTCAGCAGCTAAAGTTGACTGTGTGTTTGCAATCTATACTTCTCCTACACTATGTTATCAGTGTTGCTGTTGATAATGTACGATATTATTAAAATATAAACCAAACCAATTTTATTAGCCCACCCTTAAAGACCTAACACACCAGAACTTCTCTGTATTTTTTTTTTTTTTTTTAATACATATTGAGTGAGAAATGTAGAATTCCTAGGAATAATCAGACATTGTCTAATTTATAGTAGTTACTGAAAAATAACCTAAGGATTTATAACAGTAAGCATTTAAAAAAAGAGAATAATGCATCTGTATTTGCTTATTTGTTGGAGTCCAGTGATTTTTGATACTGCCAAAAAATGCTACTGTTGACTTTATTTTCTTAAGTCAGCTTGACTGGCTCTACAAATGATTTTGTTCACCTCACTTGAAGTGTCTGATTGAAACCCTATGGAATAGAGTAAACTGTTTATTATGGGGAAAGCCTGCATTTTCACAGGTTCTCACAGGGCTAAATTATACAAACATCTGGATCAAGTTTAAAATAATGTAGCATTAGGCAGAGAACAAGGTAGAAAATTCAGTACAACAAGGAAAACATACATTGAGCAGTAGGCAGTGTGTGCATCTCTAATGCTGTAAAATAAAATCTGCACTCAGTTTGGATAATGGGGTGAGCTCAAACAGGTAACTTTTTCCCCTTTCACTGAACACATTTTATTTTTAGTAGCCTAATATAGGCTGAGAAGAAGGCACAGGGGAATACCTTCACTTTTCCAAGCACAGCAGTCACAGGTATCACACACAGCAGTTTTGCTGTAGTTTCCACATTCTGTGAACTGTTACTGACCTCTTTATTAGACGTCTGCCTCATTGGAACACCGCATAAACCCTGTGTAATCTTTTTTTTCATGGAAAATTTGCATGTGTCATCCTCTAGTCCTTTAGCAGTGGTCAGTTTTTGAAAACATGACCACTGTTGACTGGATGATTTTGGCAGGTATGCTTAGCTGTGTAAAAAAACACCACCAATGCAACCAGATATATTCATTTTGTAGCACACACACTACCACACTAGTACCATGTCTGTATCAGTAATGTGCTGAAAGTGATCCACCTTCCTACATTCTGGTCAGTGATGGCCCTATAGTTATCCCTTTCAGTTGTTGAATAGGGGTATTGGTGTGCTGTACATAATGTTTAATAGGTTACAGTCTGTTTTATCACAGAGCTGCTGTTAAAGTGTACACCAACCCTGTATCTGTACTAAATGACCAGTGTAAATTATAAGCATAGATGAATGAATGTCACACAAACACACCTAGGGAAGACCTAGGTGGAAAATTTGATAGGGTTTTTATTAGTGATTAATCCTGGAGGAACATTCTCTGGAGTCGAGCTCAGCTTATATTGGTTTATTGATATCTCAAGGCTGATATCATCCCTTTGACTGATATGTGGGGTTTTAATGATTTGATATTAGAAGCTACCCAGACATCAGTGGAAGAAAACTGACAGATAACTGCTGGCACAGTGGGACTCCATTAACGTCTACTAACATCTAATAAGATGTCTTATTCTATTTTATACTATTAGTCTATTATGTTATTAGTTACGTACATGTTAATAGAGTTCATTTTCTCTCCTCTGTGGTTGTGCTTTATTTGTGAATTTTAGCATATTTGTATCATTGAGTTTCTGATCAATTTGAACAGTTCTGAACAATTTGTATTACTGTAGTGCTTAATAGTTCAAATTATGTTCTTAAACCTGAATCAAACAGAATAAAACAAGCACTTCTGGATGTTTCAAATAAAGTCTGAGCTCAGTGGGGGGCATTTATACATATTTTGAGTATCTTAACATTCTACAAAACAAGGACCTAACTATCATTTGCTTCCAAGACAAGAAATGCTGAAAGGGACTAAGTTTGATTACATTTGTTGTAATTAAGGTAAAATCAGTGTCAAAGTGTATTACATACAAATTTCAGGTTTCTAAAAAAACATATTGATCTAGTTTTAGTCTAAACTCCCAGTACTACTGAATATTGGTAAATAGTGTGACCTGATAAGGACAGTAAAGTCTTATAGAAGGAAAATATTGGCTGAGACAGTCAATAATTTTTTTGTGTAGTTTTCCTCTTGCTTTCTCTGACCTCACGTCCTGTGTGTTTGCAGCTGTTTCCTGTCTCTGCTGCTAGTGGCGGCGGTCGTGTGGAAGATCAAGCAGAGCTGTTGGGCGTCACGGCGACGAGAGGTAGGCGCCATAGCAACAGTTGTATTGCATTTTTTATTTGATTTCACTTGTGTTTAAGAGCTTTCACCTTTTTATTTATAAGATTTTGTTCGACTCTCTCCATTCCATTAAGTTACAGTTACTCTGTCTGTGTGCGCATTAAAGTGAAACCCACCTAACACGACACTCCACCTGAGTGCTTTCCAAAAATTGACATCCCGCCCAGGAATTGTGAACAAGTGGGGTGTTGGAGAGGGAGCTGAGAGTGAGTGTTCCGTATTGTCTATGTGCAGGCAGACCAGAGAGCTCTCGGTGTTACAAAAGGCTCTTTTAGAGGCTTATTTTAGCATCACAGAGACATTTATGAGGGGTAATAGGGGTGTTCTTTAAAGGTTAGAAGTGTGTTGCTTATATGTAAACCCCTCTTCACTAGCTGGCCTACTGAAGTGCTCTTATCCAGTAAATAGTTATACAGGCGACAGGGTTTCTTCTGAAAGGCCTGCACACACATGCACACGCGCACACATACAAAGAGACAGGAAAATGCAAAGTGTGAAAGATCTTCCCTCAACTAACCTTTAACCTTTGCTAATGGGGTGCATAAAAGCTATGCAGGAAAAGCTAATTTCAAATGGATTGAATTTGACCATTTTAGTACACCTGTGCAGATCTAAATGAACTCTGTAAAAATGTTTGGTACAGGCTGTATTTTATGTTGTATTTTCTTGGTATGTTAAATTAAAAAAATCAGTAATTATGTATTAATGTGCAGAAATATGTTTTCTGATGAGGAAGTGAGCTTCTGTAACCTGGAACGTCTAAACTTTTGCATGAGATTAAATGTGTATAAACACACAGAATATAATGTGGCATGACACAGAACATAACCCGGTTGTGAAGATTGTAAAGAGTGTCCGGATTTGTGGGCTGGTTTAAAGCTGTGAGCAGGGAAAAAATGTTCTGGCCAAACAACTGAATAGCACAAAGTGAACACTGATGTCTGAGCTGTAATTACCTCAAAACTGACCTTTTCTCAAAGAGTGTGTGTGTGTGTGTGTGTGTGTGTGAAAGCGAGAAAGACAGAGGGTCTTCTACTGGTAGAATGCTGTGAGGGCAGGAGATGGAAGAATAGTTACATGGAATTTTGCTGGTGTTGTTGAAAGGGTTTGAGGTGACGGATTAAACCATTCTCAGTGTATCAGGACACCCTTGGGAATGCAGTTTGGCTTGCCCCAGAAAAAGATGCGGGTTCCTGGTACAGATAAATATGTCGGGCTTTATTCTGTTTCAGAATGCAAAATTCCAGTCCAAGAACACATCTGAACCAGGAAAGTTCCAATTTAACTTAAACTCTCCCACAAACAGAGGCTGAATTAAAACCTGTTGAGAGAGTTTAGCCACAGATTACCTAGCAACAAAGATGTCTCTTATCAGGTTATCGATTAAACAAAATAAAAAAAAAACGAGCCACAATCTTCTGCTTGTTTACATTCAACTTTAGTTGAACTGTTCATCAATCAGTGCCTTCAAAACCACTTATAGAAAAGAAACTTCAGTCTACATAATGTTTTCTTTTCATGCCAACTTTGTGGACAACATAGGAAGCACATGTATTTCCAGTGTGCTCGATTAAACTGTTAAAATGTAAAAATAAATAAAAAAGGAGGAAAAGCAAAATTGTGGTAAATGGACACTGTTAAATGTGGGCGAAAGGCCCTTCATTGCACATATTCAAACCAGATTTCAGACCCAATTTGTCCTGTCCAACACATTTTGACACATTTTGACTAAGTTTAAAGGTATAATACAGCAATTAATGTTGCAGAAAATGTTGTAGAGATTAATCAAGTCTGTCCTTGGCCTGAGTGATTGGGGCCATGTTTTTGAATGGTTAGTTATGACTGAAAATGTTCTTATTCTCCAGAAATCTTAGGAAGTGCTACAGCAGGGGTCACCAACCTTTTTGAAACAGAGAGCTACTTCACGGGTACTGAGCTATAAGAAGGGCTACCAGTTTTCGATCGAAGAATTTCGATTGGATTTAGACCTGGAGACTGGCTAGGCCACTCCAGAACCTTGATATGCTCCCCAGGGTTCTGTTCTCGGCCCACTATTATTCACAATTTACGTAATCCCACCGGTCAGATCCTACAACGCCATGGTTTTAACTATCACTTTTATGCTGATGACATTCAACTCTACTCTGTCTGCACACCTACCACATCCGCCCAACTCGACAAAATTTCTGCTTGCGTGAAGGACATTAAAGATTGGCTTAACTCAAATTTTCTGAAACTCAATAGGGATAAAACTGAGAGAATTTTCACTGGAATCCCAGCACTCACTAGCAATATTTCTGCTTGCTCCACCTGTGAACTTGCAGGTGGGCTCTCACATCAAAGCATCTACTTATGCCAAAAATGTAGGTGTAATCTGTCGCTAAATCTGCATTCTTCCGCCTGCGTCGTATTGCTCAACTGCGTCCCTTCATCAGTACTAAAGATGCTGAGACTGTTATCCGTGCATTTGTCTCATCATGCATCGATTAATGTAATGCCCTCTTCAATGGTTTACCTTCCAATGGCATCTCTGGACTTCAATATATTCAAATCTCTGCGGCTAGAATACTCACTCACACCAAGCGTTTCGCTCACATCACCACAATCTTGTATGACCTCCATTGGCTCCCAGTTGCCTACCGTATTAAATTCAAAATTCTTCTCCTTACTTTTAAATCTTTAAATGGCTTAGCTCTCTCTTATCTCTGCAATCTGCTCATCCCCTATATCCTGACCCGCTCACTACGTTCTTCTGATTATTCTGGCCTTCTCACTGTCCCTCAGTTCCGCCTCTCCTCCATGGGGGGCAGATCATTTAGTGTTAATGCGCCAAAACTTTGGATTCTCTACCACGCTCACTCCGTTCTGTCAACAATATCTTGGAATTTAAATCATTACTCAAAACTCACCTGTTTTCTGAATGCTACACCTCTGATTTGGTAAACTGACTGCTTTGTCTTATTTACCTGTCGTGCCTTTCTGTCGATTATGTTTTGTACTGTCCAGTTTGTTGTATCTGACATTTGTAGTTTATTATTATTATTATTATTATTATTATTATTATATGCCTCTTACGGAGACACTCCTTGGGTTTCCTGGCTGTGTGCTTCGGGTCATTGTCATGTTGGAAGACCCAGCCACGACCCAAATTCAGTGCTCTGACTGAGGGAAGGAGGTTGTTGCTCAAAATCTTACAATACATGGCCCCATTCATCCTCTTCTTAATACAGTGCAGTCGTCCACCCCCATGATGTTTCCACCCCCATGCTTCACAGTAGGGATGGTGTTCTTTGGATGCTACTCCTCCTCCTGTTTACTCCAAACACGGCGAGTGAAGTTTAGACCAAAAAGTTCTATTTTGGTCTCATCTGACCACATGACATTCTCCCATGCCTTCTCTGGATCATCCAGATGGTCATTGGCAAACTTCAGACGGGCCTGGACATGTGATGACTTGAGATGGGGAACCTTCTGTGCAATGCTCCTCCCGTGTAGTTCTGGGCTGATTCCTCACCTTTCTTTTCATCAGTGATGCCCCACGCAGTGTGATCTGGCATGGGGCCCCAGTCTGAGGGAGACTGACAGTTGTCTTTAGCCTCTTCCATTTTCTGACAATTGCTCTAACAGTTGATGTATTTTCACCAAGCTTGACAATTGCCCCGTAGCTCTTTCCAGCCTCGTGGAGGTCTACAATTTTGTTTCTGGTGTCTTTTGACAGCTCTTTGGTCTTGTCCATGGTAGTAGTTGGAGTCTGACTTACAGTGGGGTGGACAGGATGACTGTAATGGTACATGGGTCATGGTTCGGTACATGATGTCGTACGGAGAATACACGGTACGAAGTAGAAGACGTGTTTGAAGTAATATGGAATCACAGAGGGACCAAAAAGCGCAAGTAAATCAGAAACCTGGGTCATATTGCAATAGTGCCACCTACTGGCGTAACACTTCTGCTGCCTTACACATACATGAAAATTTAAGCAAGTGTTTACTGGTTAATACACTGCTGTTTATTTAAAATAAACAAAAACATTCCTGTTTTCGTATTGAATGTATTGAACCGTGACCCCAAAACCGAGGTATGTACCGAACCGTAACATCTGTGTACTGTTACACCCCTAGTGGACAGGTGTTTTTAAAGAGCTCAGACAGGTGTTACTAATTAGGATTACTAAGTGGTGTAGAGGTGGGTTTCTAAAAGGCAGAGTAACAGGTCTTTGAGAGGCAGAATTCTTGCTGATTGGTGTTCAAATACTCATGTGCAGCAGTGCAATACAAGTAAATTCTTTAAAATAATACAATGTGATTTCATGATTATTTTTTTTTGTCTCTCACAGTGGGAATGCACCTACAATGTGACTTTCAGACCCCTCCATGATTTCTAAGAGGGAGAACTTCCAAAATTGCAGGGTGTTCAAATACTTATGTTCCTTACTGTAGGTCTTAGTAGTCCTCTAATATTGTATCTGAAGTCTCTTTCCAAAATTCAGCCTTGGTGCAGAATTGCAGCCACTTCGAGCCAGTTTGTAAGCCATGATGTGTCTAGAGGAAAAAGTGGACTCTCATACGATCGAATTGACAGTCGGTGTAGCTACAGTCAAGGAACTCGTATTAATGTTAAAATCTCGAAGTGAAATTTTCATGCCACGGGATCTTTAACAAACAATTCCCTTGTGGTTGTAGTGTTGTTTTTTTTCCCACTGCAGTGTGATGTAAAATGAGGAAATATAATACATTCTGTTTAGAAATCTGGTACATCAGTGTAAGACGTTTCTTGTCGTGAGACTAGGTCTCCTGGGAGTGCTCCAACAGATTGCAGACATTTGTGTCATGAGCCGTGTGGCGGCTGACCAATTGCAGATGTTTGGAGTGAGTTTCCTAAAAGCTTTATTAACCACATTGCTGTGGCCTGACAAATGTTTTTATTTGTTCAATGTTGCAGCCCATTTTTAACCTTGATTCTTGGACGTTGCCAAGAGCATAGCAGCATGATTGCCTTACTGCACTCACAGACGTTATTTAAACATTAAGTGATCATAAAAATAGTCTTGAACAGTGCCCAGCAGGGAAAGTAGGAGGATAGAGGAGTGTGTACATATGTTTACAATTTTAGCTTAACCCTTTCCTGCCTGAGTGAAATTGTATTTATTTTTTTACCCTGAGATGCTTTAACGCCAAAAAAACAAACAAAAAAAAAGCTTGTGAATATGATGCCCAATAAATTCTTTTAAATCTATGGCAAAAAATAGTGGTGTAAAATGAACCTTTTTTTTTTTACCTGGAAATTCATTCAGTCTTTTGAATTTACTTCTAAGCAATATAGAGAAAAACTTTAAATTTTTACTTTAAGTAATTGTGTAACCTACTTTGCAAAACAAAATTATTGTTATATTATGTATATAAATGTTGTAAATCAAGAATGATTTATTGTTATTGTTTAGAATGTTCACATAATTCTTATCTTACATCTTGCTCATACTATTAAACTATTGGCCCATAGAACCATTTAAATATCAAATGAATTGAAAAAGAAATTAAAAGAAACAAACTGCATGTTGGAGGGCCATATTCAAGGTTTGTGCTCACAAGTTTGTATTAAATTTCATACATGTATAGTAAGTCAAAAAGTATAAATAAATCTGATGAAAGTGACAAAAATAAACACGGACACAGGATACCAGAGTTATAAATGGCCAAACTGAAGTTTGATGCATCCTCATACTCTTACTATTTGAACAAGACTAAAAAAACTAATTATGATGATCTTTCTTTATCGGGTTGACAAGTAAGTCCAGAAAATACATCACTTACAACAGATATGCACGATCCCCGCACAACCGTTCCTCAGTGTACTGCAGGGCAAGTAATGCTTTTAATGCTCCCACCAGTCCCAAAGTCTAGCTCTGGATGTCATCCTCACTGGGCTTATTTCAGATTTAAATCATCAGTGAGGTATATAACAAAGTATGAATAGGCTGACATTAAAGGGTTAACAAAGACCACATTTAGCTTCTGAAAGAGGGGAGAAGGTGCAAGGTGACCTCAGAGTGTTCATTTAGCATCATCTGTTGTGTGAACATTTTCACTACCTCAGCACTGCTACCTCTTTTACCACCATCCACCACCCCCTGCAGTGGATTATAAGTGTGTGTACGTGTGTGTAGAGACAAGATCATCAGGCATCCTGTGGATACCTTTCTGTTTGAGGTCAACTGTCCTTGAAGGAAGCGCACATATGCACACTCGCACGAGTCCCTAAACGTGTTTATCTAATATAGGGCTACAACAATATATTAATAAAGTTTTAAACTGCTAAAATTGTATTATTAAAATAATACCAGGTTTCATTATCAGTTGTCTGTGCTCTTGTAGCTGTGTCATGTCACTTTAAGGAAAAATAAATAAATATGGCCCAGGTAAAGAAAACTGGTTGGCCAAAATTGTAAAGGAAATAAAATTAGTTTTTTGATGATCAAATTTCTTAAAGAAGTAATTGACAATTTAATTGATTATCAAAATAGATATTCGCTGCAGCCTTAGTCTTCGGGTGAGTTCAGTTTAGTATCAACATGTGACAAAAAAAAAGAACAAAACTCTGTGTCTGAGGGAGATGCTAATGTGCAGCTATAATTGACAGTTTAACTCTGAAAAACCACTGAAGCAGAACTAAACAGCGCATGTAAAGCAGGAAGAAATTGGTGAAATATATTCAGTTTATGTGGAAGATTATCCTGCACTTTCTATACTAAAAATATCTTTTATTAGGTGAGGTCTTGAAGAGGGTAAGATTCTAGTTCACTTTACTGCTGCATGTTTGTCCAGACAGTTCTGGTGTGGTTGAATGAACAAGTGATTTTGTCCATTTGAGTGGGTTAACAGTCAGACAACTGGCAGATAGATGCTTGCTAGTTTTTACTCACATTCTCTGACTTCATCAGGGAGAGAGTTTAGAGGATCACAGTTTGATTGACCCACATCAATCAACCTTCTGATTGGCCAGATTTACATGGAAGAAGAAGGTTTCGGACAGAACATATCCACCACAGAGCATACCAGCCAGATTAACATTAACGTATAAAACATACTTTTTTTTTTTCCAGAGGACTTTAAATGGAAAGTTCACCACCATGCTTTGTGTGTGTACCTATAAATAAATGTTATAAATGTTTTGTTTTGACGTGAGCTGCCCACCCCTCTGTCGCTCACGCTCTCGCTCTCTTTCTTGCGCTCTCTGCTGTAAGGCAATGATATTAATTCCTCTAATCTGTAGTCTTGGGGGCTGGATGTGAATAATTAAGAAGCTGGATTAAGCCTCATTAGAGGGATTATAATGCTGCATTAATCTGAGCCACCACCAATCCTGTCTGTCAGCTTCTACTATGTCCCTGACCTGTCTATGTTAACCCGCACTTGTAATGCATTTAGTTACCCACTGTCGTCTTATGAGATGAGTGAGACATGATTCATTTATAAGAATGTAATTTTGTATGTCCTGTGGTTCGAGTGATGTTTTGTCTGGGAGTTCTGCCTAGCTAAGCCTATAATATAGAAAGAACCTTTCTTTTTCTGTTTAAAGTGTGATGTAAGACACCAGAATGTGCACTTCCTACATTATATAGCACCATTAGGACCTGAACTAATGATGTTTCTCTGAACATGACACACCAAAAGTCTGTGCTGCAGTCTGACTAGTTTAGCATCTTTAGGCCAATATTTAGCTGACATTAGCTCCAGGGTTTGTAGTGTTTTCTAGCCCTCAAAGGATCAAGAACCATGAAATTAAACTGGAATGAACCAAATTGAACTCAGTTCCAAGAAATTGGAAAACACTCTTAAAAAAGAAATTAAATCAATTTAATTGCTTAACCTTTGTATTAGAAATGTTATTGCAAATATTTTGGAAGTTCAGCACACAGCAACAGATTTGTGGAAAGTGCATGCAAGTGAAATGCTGCTGAATAAATTAGATAAATTTGCAGTTTTTTCTGTGTGCAAGTGATAATTGACTGACTGACTTTTCTTTGATATGTTCAAAGAAATACCATATGTATATGTGTGTGTGTATACTGTTTTTAATACTCTTATAAATCTGCACAAAGCAAACATATTTGTCTACTCCCATGTTGATATTTATTAATG
>JBBJLR010007785.1:0-13937 GCA_037577145.1 Brachypetersius gabonensis
TCAGTCAGCTACCACTGTTTCTTCACAAACACTCAGCATATGATTATTATATGATCATTATACCGACTATCATGCAGCATAGAACTAGTTTTATCACAAAAACTGTACGTGCAGGAAAACCTAAACACAGATCAGTATAAAAAACACTACAAAACCCGCATAAACATATCTTTCACCTGCTGATGTGTGTATTCAGTGTTTTCACGGACAAACACTCCAGAAAAGGACAGAGACTAAGTAAGACTGAAAAGGTAAAACAACTAACTTTCTGGAAGTTTCCTCAATTAGCAGTTTGACTGCTAACAGGTGTGGGCAACGAGATATAAAAGTATAAAAGGAGCCTCCACCAAAGGCTCAGTCTTTGCAAGCAAACAATGTTTCTCAGCATAAAATTGCAAAGAATTTAAGTCTGTCACCATCCAAGAAGAACAACCTAACTCCACACAGGAACTGGACTCGAACCCCCAACCTTGGAGGTGCAGTGCTACCCAGCGGCCCACCATAAGACCTATTGTTAATCACTGTAGTAATATTCTATTACTTTTGCTTACAATTCATTGTTGAACCAAGGATGGGCTCTATCTTTGTTTCTCTTTTGATTTCTTCCTCCAGTTTTAGGGAATTTTTCAATGCCAAGCTCACTTTGGATTCAAGACTATTTGCGTTATGCAGTTTCTGGGAACTGTTAAGAAACAGATACAATAATTCCCCGGGGGTTACGTTTCAAGAGCACCCGCATATATTGAAAAAACGCATTGTGTTTTGGGAGAAACATGCATAAAAAGGTCTATTTTTATAGTGTAAACCCTAAATATGTCCCCAAATCTGTTCCCAGAACACTTTCATTTCATTTTCAACTCAGTTTACCCTTAAAGAAAAGGTAAAGGTGAATAAATAATCAGAATCAGAAGACATTAGAATTAGCGGTTAGACGTGAATGCTGATCCGTGAAAACTGAGGGGTTACTGTATATTGAAAACTTGTTATAATCCCATTTTCTGATTATAGTAGACTCAGTTTGGTTAGAAAAGCCCCACTGTACACTGTGTGTGTGTGGCTGGATCAGTGTGTGACAACCTGGTCTTGGTACGTTCATAACTTCGTCTCACTCAGTGTGGAATGCTGTGACTCAGTCAGCACAAGCGTATGTGCAGCATCACGGATCACAAGTCCCATGGAGCGCTTAGCAGACTCCATTCATCTTTTCAATTATTCATGTTACATCCTGTACCACAGGTCCCCCCCCCCTCCACACACCCCCCACACCCAACACGCGGTTTTAAACTATATCTAGTTACTCTGTAAAACTCATCTGCATGAAGGCCGAAGTGACTTGATGTTCCTAATCCCCTGCTGAGGATGTTTTCAATCGCCACCCACGCAAGAAAGAGGCTGTGGGCACTTCGGGGCCAACGGGACAGAGGGAAAAAAACACATTGCATAACAGGAGTTTGGTTCAATGAAAGACACCAAATAAACTTCAATGAAATCTAATTTTGAGTTTCTTTGTTAGCGGGATATTGTTGAAATTAATTTTTAATGGCAAAAAAATTATATAGAAAAAAATTCTATATACAGCATGCTGCTCTCGAAAAAAAACAATGTACAGCACAATAGTCCAACACAAAAACACATGAATCACTAACAGACATGATATCCCACAGAGTCCATTAAAGCACTGATGTTACTTATGTTACAGACTGGTCAAGGGTCAGAGAGAGGACAATGTTGTTTTTATTTTAGATGCTTTCAGGGCAAGTATATCCAAAACACATTTACACATAATGTCTTTAGACTTTGTACCTCATACAATAGTTGCAAAAAATGTCCATCAGATAACAAAAATGCACAATTAAGACATCAACAGCTGTAAAGTATATACACTACCGGTCAAAAGTTTTAGAACACTTTTTTTTGTATTGAAATTCAAGCGGTTTAGTGTCTCATATGCAGAAAGTTCTTCTGCTGCAGGAGTTCCCATAAGTGTGCGGCTCTTACAGGGTGCTCTGCTTTCACTCTAGTTCATCCTAAATCACCTCGATGGGGTTTAAGTCTGGAGACTTCTGGCCACTCCATGTTCTCCAGCTCTCCATTTTGTTCTTGTTTCTAAGTTAGTTCTGGCAGAGCTTGGACTTATGTTTAGGGACACTATCTTGCTGTTGGACGAATCCGACCAACTCGGCCCAAACCAGAGGAACTGCATGGAGCTCCAGAATGATTTCCCACTTCTGGGTAACCTCATCATTTTTAAACCTTTCGCAGTTCACCTCTGTCCTTTCTACTATTTCATGATTTTTATTGGACTTTTTGAATTTAGATTTTAAAAAAAGCTTAAAACACTGGAGTGTTCTAAACCTTTGACCGGTACTGCAAATGTGAACCACATATGAAGGATTTGCAAAAAATTTATATATTCGCTCTTCAAATATCTCATACACTTGAAAAAAATAAGATGCTATTTGGAGGCATAAAATGGATCTACAACAATTAAGTATTACCTCTAGAAGACTGTAGACTGGATCTTTTTCCTTGGTGACCAATTCCAAAGAGTCTCATTGGGAGACAGAAGAAAAGGTTGTGCAGCTTCACAATATTGGACTGGGATACAGAAGAGTCACTAACCAAGTAAAAACTTCAAGCTCTGCAGCTGGAGACACACTTTGCCAGTAGAACGCTTGCGGTTCCACTATTAGTCTGTTTTGTCCTTCCAAAATTTCTTCTTGTCATGTTTCTCAAACCATTCCTGGACAATATTTGCAGTGTGGCAGGGAGATACTGTTGGCGTTCTCCATCTGCAGCATGTTTAAGTATTGGGTCCACGTCAACATCTATATCAGAGGTGGGCAACTCCGGTCCTGGAGGGTCAGTGTCCAGCACAGTTTGATGGTTCTCCTCCTCAAACACATTCACTAAACCTGACAATTAACTGCCGAGGTGAACCAAATGTTTCTGAGCAGGGAAATCACCAAAACCTGCTGGACCATGGCCCTCCAGGACTGGAGTTCCACATCACTGATCTACATGAATGCAGGACCCAAGGTTTCCCAGACCATTACACACACCTGGCTGTCCACATGATCTAAAAGAAAACATGATTCATCAGATCAGGCCACCCTCTTTCACTGCTTCATGGTCCAGTTCTTATGTGCCTATTGTAGGTGCTTTTGGTGGTTTACAGGGGTCAGTATGGGCACTCTGACCGGTCTGCCGCTTTCTGGTGTTTTATCACCTCTCTGTCATAACCAGCATGAACCTTTTCAGTGATTTGCACCACAGTAGCTCCTCTTTGAGATCAGAGCAGACAGGCTACCCATTGCTCCTGATTAACGAGCCTTGGGCGCCTGTGATCCAGTTGCTGGTTCACCAGCCATGCATACCAGGGATGTCCCACAAGGCCTGCCATTTTGGAGATGTTCTGACGCATCTGGCCATCCCAAACTGGCCTATTGATCTTGCAGGTATTATGTGGTGAAATGGACCGTTATAACTGATTAATCTACAATTTTTCATCTAGTTGTATTGTTGCTTTGTTCTTTGCCCTGTCTGCACTTGTGGTCTTGTGTTCAGTTCTGTTTTTCTGTTGCACCATGGTCCTGGAGGCACATTGTTTCATTTTCACTGTGTACTGTCTGTATATGGTAGTAATGACAAGGAAACCTACTTGACTTGACTTGACTTGAATTTGTCTAAAGGCCCAGTAGTGCCGTTTCAGTCAAGGTTGAGTAGCTTTCTATGCATGAAAATAATTAGACATTCAAAATTCTCTATATTCAATTTACATTTTGGAACATATACAGACAATATATAATATAATTCATTTTCATAGAAAGAGTGAGAGTAAAGAGAGTTAAAGGAAATGATTAGGTTGAAACAACACTGTTCCTCATTATAAAGCCTAGTGGTGCTCAGTGACTCATCAGCTAATTAAAATTTAGCACCAGCTTTGGCAGTAATTCCATTTGAGACCTTTTACCAGAGTACTGCAACGGAACAACATTAGACTCTAGTTTCTCTCAGAGAACATATGGTTTTTGAATATTAAGCATGACTGGAGTAGCAAATTCTCACTGAGTCACTCAGCAGGTGATGAAATGTAGTGATTTGAGCAGACCCAAATAGTCAGTCCTCAAAGACATGTTTGGTATCTATAAAGTCTACTTATTTCTTTTTTAGTCATGAAGTTTTAGCCATAGGGCTCATAGAGCTAACAAGTGCTGCAAGTCAACTAGTTAGCATGGTGCTAACAGTTGGTGTAAATCTTTACACACTCGGATCAAAGCATTTCGAGTTGTAACGTCTACTAGACTTGCTTATGTGGTATCAGACACTGTAAGACACACGGTTAATTACAAGTATTGACAAAAGCATGTTAGCATAGCTAAAAAAAAAAAGTAACTGCTTTTTACTGATGATGGTTACAGGGGTCAAACATTCCTACCAGGTGGTAGTTCCAGTCACTATACTGAGAAAGCCCTTGCGGCAGATTATGACAAAAGCTACTTAAAATCCTGAAACCATTACAGTAGCCTATTTAATAATGCCAGTAGATAAAGTGTAGAATTTTACATACATAACCAGGGTGGAGAACAGAGGGAGAACAAGCTCTAACCAAGGCAGGGAATGGAGGGAGTCCAAGTTCTAACTGGTGGGTAACTGGGAAGGCCATTTTTTTACTGGGGACAATGAAGGAGAACAAAGCACTAATTGGTGGGTAACAAATAGGAGACCAACCTTTAGTAATGGAAGTTGGCTAAGCTTTATCCAGAGAGCATTGGAAGCGGACTCTTGGCTTTAACTAGCTTTAATCATTGGCCAACATATAGCCCTGTCCCTGAATGATAGTGGTTTAGACATGCAGTTAGCATCATGCTAACAGGTGGGTCTGAGTTTTGTTAGTTTTTAGCAATGGCCTTGTGATTCCAGGGTTTAAATTTAAAAAGTAATCATCATGTCTTGGCAGATTGAATACTGTGGTAGGGGGAGATAACAGGCAGATTCTGATTTCGAGTACTACGGTCCCTTTAATGGAGGCGTCCCCCAGTGCATGGTTTGAAGGCCGGTGCTGTGTTTCTTGGGAAGCTGAAGGGAACGTGAGACGAGTTGCCCGTTGTCAGGACCCGAGACCATTCACAAAGGGCCTGAGTTGCCATAGGGATGGGATATCCATGGCAACGGAAGGAGCCGGGGGTGAGTGGGATTAACACTGGTAGAGTTGGGTAACAGATGAAGTTCATGAGCGCAAGGGAAGCGCTGACACATTTCCTGCCGAGACGCTGCCCCCACCCACCTCCTGCGGAATGTTTATTAATGAAACGCAAATCCATAAATGTGCATGGTAATAGAAAATAATCCAGGAGGCGCATGTTGGTACCTAAATTTAATCATTTAAGCAGTTGTATCCAGTGACTGTGGTGTAGGTTTATAGCATATGGATTTTCGATGATATTAATTATTAAAATCATTACCAAAACACAGTCAGACCAGAAACACAAGCAAAACAACCTTAATCAGCATGTCTTAATCCATGCATTTATACATCAGCACAGATATAGTCCGTACAAAAAGGTAATTTTATAATAAATTTAGTAAAAAAATAAAATGACTGAAATAAACCAATCAAAACTCATACCTAAACTGTACTGTAATGTTACTGAAGTTATATCAGGTTCTGGTGTTCCAGTGTATCTCAGTTCAGTAACAGAGTTTCTGACTCAATTCTCTCCATAGTTTCTGGCCGGTCGTCCCAAAACCGCATCCATGGAGTCGAACCGACGGAGAGTTTTTCTGTTAGAGCCGCTTTTGTTATTGTGGTCTTTTATTATTTCTAGTCTTGTTTGAGTTTTTATTTTTTTTATCCGTACGATGAGAACCGAACCCAGAGAACTTGTTAATGATGTAATGGGTCACTTTCACGTTTCTCACAGAGTTAAAGATAAATTTGTTATTGCTATTGAAAACAACCACTGAAATTTTCATACCAAACAGACAGGCGAGCTTGTTCTTCATCCACTTCTCAGTTGTTACTTTGTACCTCCATTATTATGTTTTGTGTGGACAGTAAAATACAATCTTTCCATGTTGTGATGACATTCTGACCAATCAGGAAGCAGTGATGCAGTCAGCTCAGCCCTCAGCTGGGGTTTGGCCCGGGATCGGGTTGCTTTATTTGTCATGGAAAAACATTTGTTTGTGGCAGTGGAACAGCGCCATATAATTGTCCTATCTACGCTCCGCCCACAAATGTCTTTACCTGCAATTTAGAGAGCATTATTCATTTCAGTGTACTACTTACCATTTCACTAGTACATTAGTTCATTCATTTAATCTTTTGTATTTGTGTATTTAAGAATTTAAGAGTAGAAGTCTGCCAAACAGAGAGTTTACCAGCTTTCACCGTTTTAACATAGCTGGCTAGCCAACCTGTAATAGTACTACTGTAGAACAGCTAGAGTTACTCCTAAAGAGGAAATACACCGAAAATAAGCTATAATGGACTTTTTTTTGGAAAGTTGCAAAACCATAAAATTATTATTAAAAATGCAAGTTAATAACACATTGATGTATTTTGACAAAAAATCTTTAATTGACCCTATTAAGACTAAGGCCCCAGGTGTGTTTTTCATATCAAATGGAGGTGCATGTGATTATATGATGTTTTCAAGCCATGCTTGTACAGATATTTGCCTGAAATTGATCAAATGTGAAGAAGAAAACTCTGACAGTCAATGATGAATGTTATGTGCCTCAAATCACATAATTCAATATTATGCAGAGAAAGTGAGATTTTATGGCACTTTTATAGCATTAGAGTTCACACCGGTATACTCTGATCTAAATGCATCTGAAGTGTTGGTTTAATGTTGCACTTCAGATTTAATTGATGTTTTTAGGCAGAACATAATGAACATGATCACTAGTTAAAAAGCAGTCAGGTATATATATATATTTTTTACCAGCAGCTGGAAGCAGAAAGCTATTGCTTTTTGGCCAGACAAGCTCATAAAGTTTCCGCATGTTAATGGCTGTGGAACAGCACCAGCTGCCTGCATCCTGGGTATAAAGTTATTATACCTCTAAACTAATGGGACAGCATTTACTATTTGCACTCCAGCTCTTCAGCTGGAGAAACTAATCCTGCTAATTCTCTCAGTTACTGGCCTTTTTCACTGTGTGGACACAGCTGGCCAAAGTTATAGGTGAGTTAATGTCATCCATCCACCCATCTATCCATCCAACAATTCATTTATTTTCTGGGGAGGTTTTCTGATCCCAGTGCATTCAATCCTAAAAACCCAAAAAAATAAATTGATTTTTCAATCATTGATTCCTGGATTTGTCTGATCTGGTAGCCATATGGTGCATCTATCCACCCATCCATTTATCCTCCATCCATCCATTCATCCATCCATCCAACCATCCATTCATCCTCCATTCATCATCCATTCATCATCTATCAATCCATTCATCTCCATCCATCCATCCATGCATCCATTCATTAATTTTCTGAGGGGATGGGTTCTTTTGGTCGTATCCCAGGGCCTTCATAGGTTTCCAATCCTATAAATTTCCAATTCTATAAAGTTTCATTCTTTTTTCTCTCCTTGATCTTGTCAGATATGATTGCCATGTGGACCCACCTGATTATCCCTGTCAAACTGGCAGGTCACCCCAGGGGTGTCAGAAGCTTTTGTAATGTGAGGGGGATGCATCGGTCTATGTGTGGGGGCAGGCTTTGGGCATGGGGTGGGGTTTGGGAATGGGGCAGAGTTTGGGCATGGGGGTGGGGTTTGGGCATGGGGCGGGGTTTGGGAATGGGGCGGGGTTTGGGCATGGGACAGGGTTTGGAAATGGGGCAGGGTTTGGACGTGGGGTGAGGTTTGGGCGTGGGACAGGGTTTGGTTAGGTGGGTGGATGGGTTGCTGCGTGCGTGCAAAGGCTCACCCTTTTGGGTGGATGGGGAGGGTGTTTGAAAACCCCTGTTGTATCTAGAATCTTTTGCGAACAAATCCATTCCACTTAATCGATAGGAGAACACACACCACTGGAAATCCACTCCGGGTTGGCCTCCAACTCAGTGTATAGACAGGCTGCTCGGATTTCCAGCGATGTGTGCATTCTCCTATCGATTAAGTGGAATGGATTCTTTCATGAAAGGTTCAAGATTCAGCAGCACTGGGTGATCTTATATTTTATGTTAAATGTGGGGGGGGTCCAAACAAATAATTATGAAATGTGAAGGGGTACATCCCCTTCAGATTGATTGGCGGTGATGCCCATGGTCACCCATAAGACACTCTGTCATGATATATCAGACTTAGGGCTGTATTAGTTATTCTTTGAGTAATCTAGCTAATCTAGCAAATACTTTGATGATTAATCAATCATACATGATTTAATTAATCTTGCACCGCCGAGATCCTGCTGGTGTAGGTTTCCTCTCTTTCAGTGATGCTCAAAAAGACAATGCTAATAGCTCCCCCTTGTGGAAACTGCTCAGACTGCTGTACATGACTTTATAATGACCAGAAGATTTCCTCTTTATCATTCAACCTGTAATTGATTTATTAAATCATTGCTGTATTGATTTTGTATTCATTTTTAATCATGACATCTCTAATCACCTTCCCAGCCACTACATATGGAAAATGAAATGTATTTAATTTTTGGGTTTAGCTTACCATAAATCTTCATAACAAAGCATTCATTCCTTTTCGTTCTCAAAAATGAAATGTTACGATATCCACCACGGTTGAAATAATCAACCATTCTATATTCAGACAATAAAACTCCACCACCAGCTGTCATCTCTTTCATAGCTGTGGGCTGTTATATAATATCCATGTTACTGAGTGCAAACAATTATGGCAAAATAAGGGTGACATAGAAGCAAACGTAGAGTGAAAACGCCGGTTGTGATTTTGTGGGAGTGGCGGCTCCGCATTAAATGAATGCAGTGGAAGGGTTGACGATGCTGCGCGCAGGTTGGGCAAAACTGAGGAGATTAAAGCCCCCTGACAGTAATTAGCCTGTTGTACCTGAGGCGGATAATTGTGACATCCATTTAAGCCTCTGCAGTGATGAGCAGCTCCAGACACGCCGGCCTTTGTTCCCTGGCGGGCGATAAGTCTGCACAGACCGAGCTATCAGCCATGAACTCAATTACCACAGAGGCAAGGAAAAGGCCTCTGGATCCATTTCACAGCTCCAAAAGCCTTTTATCCAAAGGCTACAAGTGCAAGACACTGTAATATCGCCTATACTGCGAGATGTTCAGGAGTTAACATGAACCCATCCGAGTGCCAGTCTCGATAATAACCCACAGTGCAGCTTTAATTAGTGGCATTCATGCAAATGGAGCCCAAGCTTTATTTAGATACACCTGATACCATCACTTTTACCTTCTGTGAAAACTATTTGAGCTGATGATGAAAAACTAGCTGACTACTGCCTGGAACAAACTTTGATATGACATATTTCGAATGAATTTGACAGTATTTCTAAAAATGCTAATGCACGATTCTCATTATTCAATTCATTAAAGCCTTAATCCAAGTCAAGAGCGGACCGTTCCAGGGTTTAATAAATTACGTGACCTTTCCAACCTCCCAAGAGCTGTGGGCTTATCTAAGTGGCAGAGTGAGGGTCTGAAATTAAAGGACTGCAGTCTGATAAAGCTCTTTGCCTGCAATCACCAAAGGTATGTTTGATGTTAAAGAACACCTTGCCTATTAATAATTGTGTGACAGTCAGTGGAATTTAATGGAGGCAAAAGCTCATGTATGAGTTTCATCAAAATAACCACCCCTCTCCTTTATCACAGCAGCACATATTCGCCGCAACCTTTCCAGCGATTTTCAAAAGTCACTTGTGTCCAAACCCTCCCAACACCTTTTCAAGCAGCAAACAGTTCTGCCTCCTTTGCTGGATGCTCATTTCAAACTTGTGGGTCTCCAGCTGGTCCCTGCAGCTCAATGGGAGACAGATCTGGAGACTAGGGGGCGGAGGGGAGACACCACTCTCTAAACTTTTTGCTTTTCTTTGGACTGTATATGATTTTGGTACAATTTCAAAGAACGCTTGGGATCATTATCCTGTTGAAGAATGAAATTTTATTCAGTGATACATTAAGCTTCCCAAAAGTGGGGGTGTTCAAGGATTGGGAAGCCAAATTATTAATACAATCTGAACCATGTAACATCATTTTAATCTAACAAAAGTGGGGAGGGTGGAATTACGTTTCAGCAAAAGTGGGGATGTTCAACACCCCCACAAACAACCCCACCCCACCCTCACCCCACCCCACCCCACCCAATGTGCTATGTCCCTGGAATTGTGTGATTTTCATGATCCAAAAGTAAATGTCAGTCACTAGAGACAGACCTGATATGTCTCAAAAAGCAATCATTTAAGTCACTCAGGTCCTCATTTTTCCTGCTTCCAAAATCATCAACTGTTCACTCACTGTCCAATAAATCCCATCTCTTGACAGTTCACTTCACCTGTCAGGGGTCTTAATGCTGTGACTTATCAATAGGAATAAGGATTTATTCCAATAGGATTTTTCAAGTATTCAAGTATTAAAGTTCAATGAAACTTCTTCAGAGTCCAATGTCTAGAGTTGGCAGACAGAAGGTACTACTGATTATTGATTTACTGTTGTGTATTGAAGGTAGAATGACTGGAGAAGCTTTTTCAAACGAGAAACTTCTAGTGGAGTAATATTGACTTTAATAGAGAATTTGGGAAATGCGTCAAAATTCATTTTGGATTGCTTCATGTTCTTTTTAAAATCGGTTAAATGACCCTCAGATGACTCTTGAATGACAAAAAGGAAAACTGACATGACCACTGGACCTTCTGTCTCAAGTAAAAATGTATATTAAGGTTATGTCCTTGTGATCAGCCATCCAATTTTCCCTTGTTTTGAGTGAAGAACCTTCTTTGTTGGGTGTTAGAGGTCACTGGTGTGTTCACTATGGTAGATAGTGTGTACTGAAGGAGATTATGCGTTATGTATCTAACTTTGCGATGTGTTATTCGTGTTGCTCATTATTTTGACATAAACTGAAAAGAAAATGATAACTTTCTGCTGGTTTATACCATGTTATGGGCTGGTTGCATGATTTTTGACCCCTGCAACACGCCACAAAAATCGCATTTTCATATTGTAACCTGGCTGTTCCTGTTGTGTTGTATTTATGGTTAATATGTGTAACTGAGATCTATTCTGACTGGATGCTTCATTTCAGTGAAACCCTAGTTAATGTTCGTAGCTCCAGCTGTCTTCAAGCTAGTGTTGTGTGTTCAGTAGTTATTTGGCCCCACCCATACAGCTTAAAGCAGTTTAGCCCAACCCACTTGTCCAACAACAATTTAGCCGCAACACCAGTTTACCTTAACCATTCGGCCTACAACAGTTTAGACCCACTCCTGCTGACACCTACAGGTGTGGAAAACAAGCAATAAACATTCTGTTTCTGACTTTCGGGATTCAAATGGCTCCAAAAAGATCTACCCATCCGAAAGGTGCTGCCGAAAGCTTTGAAGGACAATACAGGGAAGCCCGGGCGTGTCTTTATCCACCCAGATCTAATTAGCTTATGCAAACTGATTTAAAATACAATCTTACAGTCAGTGCTGGACTGGCCATCGGGCATACCCCCCATCGAGAGGGGCCCTGGCGGGGAACCCCGTCAGCACCCCTGCCCCCCGGCATGACAGCCTGGTGGGCCGGTCTCGGCTCAAAATGCCAGGTCGGATTTTTTGTCCCAGTCCAGGCCTGCTTACAGTCCATAGCTTTTGAACTCTTCACCCTGTTGGAGTGTTTAAAAAGCACTGAATATGTTCTGTACTGTTCCAGTCAGGTCATACACAATACAGTTTGACTCCAGGCCCCTGAATTGACATTTGGCTCAAATAGAAAATGACTAAAAGGAAGGATGTATCGCATTGGGACACCCATTGAACACATTTCCATTCAGAATGCGCTTGTTTGACTGTAATTCCAGCATCTGGCAGCATGAACCTGATGCTGAGCTCAACAGATCGCCACACCGAGGTCTTGTGAGTCATTGTCTGCTCCTTGCGCTGGTTTCCATGACAACAAGTCAGCTGATAACCGTCCCTGAAAAGAGGAGTCTTCTGTCTACTCACACGGCCCCCATCTCACCCATTAAAATAAAATGGAAAATTGGACAAAATCGAGTTTTCCCAGTCACGAGTGCCGAGTCTGGAGCTGTGGATTTATTCACTGGTGAGATGCATCAGGTCACATGTTTGTGTTTTGTCCCACTCCTGAATGGTCACAGCCATCTTTCTGCATTTATTATGAGTTAATGGGACAAGTTAACACGGGACTGTGGTCCTGTCTCCTAAACATATGGTGATTTACACATTTTCAGTGTTCAAATAACGGATTTCTGATTAACCCTTCGAATGCAAACGGCACAACAAATGGTAAATGATCGTCATATGGCTAAACAACTCCTTATATGGAAGTTCCCCCGGGATACTCGAAGTGTCAAAGCTTTGTTTGGTGTGTCAAGAAGAACCAAAGTCATTGTAATTTAAAAAAACATGTAATAATAATAACTGGTGTCACAAAAATGGTGTCACATATAAAAGAACATAAAGAACAAAAAATGAACAAATTTCTTTCATCTTAGGGCTTTGGACCTGGGAGAACTTTTAGGATAGTTTCTGCCCACAAGTGGGTGGGGAAAAGCATTTATATTTACTGTAATCAGAGTTTACTGATACACTCTGAGGGTAAACACTGGCTCTAGACTGTTTTATACGTAAAACAGAGTTTACATTTACATTTACCAGACGCTTTTATCCAAAGCGACTCCCATTCTCTAACTACTAGTGGTTTTGCTGAAGGTAGGATTTGAGCCCATGACATCTTGGTCCAGAGGCAAGTATCCTACCACTAGGCCACCAGTACACTCTGAGATCTGAGGTTAAACAGGCCGTGACTGATTTGCATACACTCTCGTAGTGTAATGCCTTAACCAGTAGACCATGCTGGGGTTAAGCATCACAGTTTGTCCCTTTAAATCCCACCCATTTTTAGGCTTCACAGTTGTTCTCAGCGGAAATAAAATGCATAATGAATATGCCAAAGATCTAAAATATTACAATTTCTTCTTCATTTTAACACCAGAGTGTTGCTATTCTCTTTCCGTCTGAGCTGTTCCTGTAACATTTTACCTGCAGCCTCGGGCTGCTGCTGCTTCAGAGCTTTTTTCTGGCTGTTGTTCCTATCAATCACTGGAATTCGAGAAAAGACTATTGCAGTTGTTATTTCAACTCAAATGTCAATTAAGCCTTTATATTTGGGCAGATTAAGGCCTACACAGTAACTGTCCACTTTATTAGAAACATCGGGCCACTTAATTAAAACCCCCTTCCTCCCACTGGCCACTTTAACAGAAACATCCCCCCACGCGTTTTCACTCTCTGGAAACTCCACCTGCCCTCTGGCTTCATTACACTGGTGTTGAATTACAGACTTGCTTATGTGGTTTGTGGCATTGTATAAAATGCTGCTGTAAATAGACATGGACCAACTGGGCTAACCGAGGATACTAATACTATATTACACCTTACAAACATGTCTGATTAGATTTAGGGTGGAGAAATGTGTGTGAACTTGAAATGTGAATAGGTTAGCCACCACCGACTAGTCAATAGTGACCAGATGCTAGAACCTTCTCACATGAAACACTGATACAACACCAGCAGGTTTCACTGCTATAGAAACTCATCTGAGACTCAGGGCTGGTAGCTGTGGCCTTTGTTATGTAGAAAGTTCATTACAGCTGTACGTGGGGGCAGAGTCAGAGATAAACAAATGTCTCTATCTATCTGTCTATCTATCTATCTATCTATCTATCTATCTATCTATCTATCTATCTATCTATCTGTCTGTCTGT
>JBBJLR010007793.1:0-13937 GCA_037577145.1 Brachypetersius gabonensis
TGTCCCCTGTAGTTAGTGAATGGAAGTCGCTTTGGATAAAAGCGTCTGATAAATGCCATAAATGTAAATGTAAATGTTACATAAACTCTGGCCAACATCAAACTAAGTGACGGGGGAGGAGGACCTCCCTACCCACCCAGAGAGAGAGGACAGTTATTTTCTCCTGGACTACTGGCCACAGCTGGCTGTGGTACCACGGGGGATCTCCTGATGATAGGACTAACATCAGTTATGCCACATTTCCTATTTGAATTCCTTTTTAATTCCCACTTTAACAACTGTGTACCATTTTTAAATATAAAAAAATCTGAACATACTCAATATTTATTATTACAGTTTTTACATACCTTGCACCTTGAACACTCCAATGCAGTCCAGTTTCCCTTGCTTGCAGGTGCTGAGATGCAAAGATAGATTAAATTACTCTCTCATTATATTAACTTGTTGTCTCTTTAGCTTTTTGGCCACGACAAGGTCAGCCCTTACCATGTGGCGCCGTTTTTGCTGATGACTTCACCAGACTGAATGACTGTGCTGAAGTCATAACATGGGCAGCTGGTTGGGTCCACACACTCGCCGTTCTCATTGAGGTACGTCCCTTCTCCACAGCCACAGCCATCTACTGGTACAAAGTCAGCAGTACAGGAGTAATCTTGCTGGCTGAGGGAACGACAGGTCCGGCCACAGCTGGTCATGTTGTAGGAGTAGACCATGGTGCTACGGCAGGACATGGTGTAGTTTTCTGTGGAAGGATGGCAGATATGTCATCAATGACTTGCTGTCCATTTGTACTAATCAAACACTGCTGCAAAACGCTGATGGGATGTTCCTGCGTCCAGAAATTTCTCCGAAATCAGAGATTATGGAAATATGAACTTCAATCAGAGATCATTTTGGTGGCTTGTTTGCACAGCTGAATCACTGTGGTTTCAGTTATTTATACAAAGTGTTTACTCTTAAAATCCTGTTTCTTCAGTCACATATTTACTTTGTGACTTTTAGGCCTCTCCTAAACAAATAACCTTAAACATGTCCCCATGTTTGAGTTCAAAGCATTTATGGTCGGTCTTAATGGTCGGTCCTCGAATATATAAAATCAAGACGTGCCAAGCAGATACTTTATTAAGCAACGTGGCATTTTAATATTTAAAATCTGACAGGAAGATATACTCACTGCAGGCAACATCTCTCCAGCCAGTAATAAGTATCCCCTTGGATGCACACGCATGGGCATATGCTGACAGGGCGGCACACATGCAGTCCTCCGTTTTTTCACAATTACATGTGTCATATTTGCAGTTCTGTTGGGGATTGCAAAGTTGAAGTGAAATAAAGAGGTTTGGACCTTTTCTCTTGGTCCAGTCTTTTTGAAACAAAAGACATGAAGGACAACTGACATTTTAAGATGGACTAAAGATTTACCAAAAAATCTGATTCTGATTCGACATCAAAGTGTATAATTTATCTTACCGCTTGGTAGATGTCAGGGACAATTTCAGAATGGCATTTGGAGAAGACTCCAGAAGGATCTGACAGCAGGGAACACCAATGCTGTGCATATTTCTCTGTAAAAAAAAGGGCAAATTGTGTTTACTCAGATTTGTCATCAGTAAGAAGACCTGTGATGTGACCAACTGTTTGTACTGCTGAAGAAAAAGCAGACAGTGCAGTGTACCATTGTCCGTGCTCAGACTGCAGGGGTTCTCAAAGGTCCTCTGAACATCAAGGCAACTTGCTCTTGTTTTCCAGGTGTTGGCAAAGCCAACAGCCGTTGCCTCTGTAAGTCCACCAATGGTGGTGAAGTCATCCGCCTGAATGTTGTTAAAATTGCCGCAAAGCCCTGTGGAAAAGAAGTTACTCCAGGTTATGCAGATCATAGTAACACATGTCAAAATGCTGTGGAGCAGTGGTCACCAACTCTGGAGATCTGCTCTCTTGCAGAGGTTAGATCCAACCTACATTGGATCCAACCCAAAAGTGTCCACTAAGCCCCTCTGATTAGCAAACACATCTACCTTGAGGTGCACCCATTGCTGACACAGGTGTTAAACTGATCTTAATACCACACATTTCCACTCACCAAGGACTGATAAGTGCAATGGTTTTTTCATGCGCAATATTTCTTGTAAAATATTACTGTGTGCAACATGTAAATTTTTTGTTGCACTGTTACTGTGTTTCATTTGCTGCTACTAGGCACCAGAAGATAACCCACTATGTATATATATCCATTATGTTTATATAGTATGTATGTGTGTGTGTATATATATATATACACACTGTATATACACATATATATATTGTAGTTAAATATGATACTGTTATGTTTTTATTTTACTGGTTCTACTATCCACTTTGCTGCTGTAAAAATCCCCTCACATGGGACTAATTAAGGCATATCTCAACGAGGATGGTGGGGTGTTCTGGAGCCTATCCCAGCATACACAATGACACCAGTCCATCACAGAACAGACTTAAAGACCAACTCACACCTTGCAGCAATTCACCATCCCTAGACCAAGTGATGTACAGGTCTTTCAACTGTGAGAGGAAACTGGAGAAACCCACAAAGACGTGCGGAAAACATACACACTTACACAGAGGGAACAGATCCCAAGACCTCAATTAGAGTCAACAATGCTAATCTCTGCACCACAATGCTACCCCAAATAAAAGTTACATACTACCCCAAACAAGAGTTACAACTATAATAAAAACTATGTACAAGTGTTGGAAGGCATGTACTCACCACATGTTTGTCCTGTAAGTTTCGTATCAGCCGTGATGTAAACCTGCATGATGGGTGTAAGCTGGATCTCCAGTTGAAGTCCAACCTTTGTCTGGATGACAATGTAGATTGAGGATGGCTTGAAGATGCTGACATCAGCTGCAAACCAGAATAAAAGCAGATACCTCTCTTATTAAAATATATACAGAAATTCAGCATCATTGCTTTCATTTAACTTTCTGTAAGAAATGATTGTTGAGCATTTGAACCTGGTTACAAAACAAACAGTTTTGAGTTTGATTGAATGGTTTTACCCGTAAAAAGCGGCAGCTTTGTGAAGATTCTGTTGACGTCAACATTTCCATTCGAGTCCACTACAATCACCTGTTCAGGTGCATAAAGTAAAATGTATTCAGAGGTCCTAAGATTTATTCATACAGTTGACTCATTCTCCACCTTCATAACTTACACTAGACCCATTTGATAACGCCAGGGTGACTCCCTTTAAACAGGTTTCACTGTCAGTCATTCCACATTTCACCAGGTCTCCCAGAACTGTGAAATCCATGCCTGTGCATTCCTTCAAGGGAGCAGAAGAGTACAGGTAATAAAGATGCATTTGAAACCGCTTAAATGTGCTGGCCAGTTAAATGATGTTAGTCACACTTTTCTTCCTATTTTTCCTAATCACTTTTCTCATTTTGTTTGATCACCACTAATGACAGCCTACCTTTGACAGGACGTAGGTGCAGTCTCCATGAAACGTGTAGGCCGTTCCATCATAGGTCATGATGTGGGATCCTCCTTGCACTGAGCAGGACCCGGGACAGTTTTTGTCCATACAGTTCCATTCACCCCCAGAGCAGGTACTGAATATGTAAGGATTGACTCTCATTATGGCAATGACTAATCAATTAATATGATTACTAAAGACTGATTTCTAAAAAAATTCTGTGCACTTTGAAGCCTATCAGAGAAAAAGATTTATTCCCATTTCTTTCATTTGATCTACTCTACATGCTAAAGAAACGACAATTTAACTGGCACCAAATAGTATTTTTACAACAACAAAGCCAAATATGAAGAAACGAGGGGCGGCTTTTGCAGGCTTTACTGCACATACACACATACACACATACACACACACACACATATATATATATATATATATATATACGCTTACCATTCTTGGCAACTTGTTGAGTAACTTTCCCCAGAGGCATACACATTCCCTCCATGTGTGCACGAGCAGTTAGCCAGTGCAATACATCCAGTGTTGCCAACATCATCAAAGATGGTGCCTTGAAAGGTAAACAGATGTTTTTAAATTGACTTTGCCTGAATAGATTTGTACACATTTTATTGACTAATAACCTTGTTGAATCCGAAATGATTTTTTATTGTATTTCCTTCCATTCTGTGATTCATCATGAGGACAGGAAAACAAAAGACATAAAACTGCATAGATTAGAGGCCCATCAATCAAAGGTGTGGTTTGCATGCCAGTTTTATGTCTATATACCTTAGGGACACTTGAAATATTCAGGTGAGGCCTTAAAAACAAACATTACCTGGGGGACAGAAGCATCCATCAATGCAGTGTTCCTCACATGTTTGTCCCCTCTGTGAGTTAGAGCATGTGTCTTTACACGGACTTCCACATTCCATATACATCTCGTTTCCTGGGCACGTCATTGCTGTGACAGATTGGAAAATGGCAAATTCAATTTTAATTTTGGTCCCTTCAAATGGTGAGAATTAATTATGATTAATTATGAATGGTTCTTCTGGTAAACAAACTCATGCAAACATGATGGAAGATGTAGAATATGGGCCCTTTTAAACACCACAGTCTTTAACAATTAAAGACATTGACTGATCATAATTGATTATATTTTGATTAATCCATATGCTATTTTCAAACCTCTGTTTATCTCTTACATTAAAACCAGGTAATTTTGTTCTATAAAAAATGATCTCTTTTCTGATTTGCTGCCCTGTATGCCATGAATACACTCCTAAAAGCTTCAGCATGATCTAATCTGCTATATGCTGAGGAAATATATGTAACTATGTTGGGTTATAACATCTAAACAGGCTGTTTTTGAAGCGTACTTTCCATATATTGACTATATTTATATGGGGGTGGGCATACATTATGAAACTTTAACACACATTTTACACCTTTCAAGCATCTAGAAAAGTGATAAAATGGTCTCTTTAATATATTGGAAATATAGCAGAATAATTAAAATACTGATATTTTGTCCATATTGTGCAGCCCTAGTCTGAGCACTGTGTAAAAGTATGATGACTTCAATCTGATTAGAAAATAGACCTGAAATGTATCCAATTGTATGGCAGTAAAAGGCAGCACACAAGAAGTTTAACAACAGCCGCCACAAAAATGATATAAACCAGAAAAAAAATCAATGACTCACGGCAAAAATGTTCCGTCCTCCAGTTCTCAGGCCTCCCGCCCGCGTGCACGCACTGTCGAGAGTACTCTGCCAGGGTCTTGCAAAGGCAGAAAGATCCGGAGGTTGCGTTGCACTGACAGAGATCCTCAATGCAGACACTGACAAAAGACTCAATGGAGACAAGTGCATTGCAGCTGCTGAACGCGTGGCTGAGGAACAGCTGCTTACAGAAGTTCTGTGGAGAAATTTGATGCAATCAAATTAATTATTATTTTAATTGTTATTTTCTGTAACATTTTGACAACACTGATCATCTGCAGGTTTCTCTGGGTCCACCATAAGTTTTTTTTCTGGTACCTCATCTCCACAGTTCCCAGTATCTATCGCAGGTTGGTCCTCACATGTTTCTGTAGGACCATCCATTTTCCAGAGGTTTCCGTATGCATCTTCTGAGAGTAATATCCCTAAAGCACATAAAAGAAAGTTACAATCAAATAGCTCTCACTTCAAGCAGATCATGCAAGGATGCTGCTGTTGATTAGAGGTGGGATAAATATTATTAAAATGTATCCTGATATATTTTGGCCCAATATTACATTGATATAACTGTGCCAAGTATCGCAATTTATTTACCAACTAGCAACACATTAGCGACCACTTAGAACATCATAGCAACCACCTAGCAACACTGCAGCAACAAACTACAGTAACAAACTAGCAACACTATAGCAAGCACCTTGTAACAGCCACTGTTACTACAGCAACCATGCAATCACACGTCCCATTTTCATGCAGAAATGCAACCTAGTTTATTTAGTATCATTTTAAATATTTTGTTAATTTTATTTTGGAACATGTACTCTGATAGCAATGCTCCTGAAGTCCACGTGGTGGTGCAAGACCATGTTCTTCTCTTGTGGAAATCATAATGACTGCAATAATATGCCGTGGAAAAATAGGATCTTCATAGGATCATATCGTCGTGGCAATCCCCACCGCTAATTAACATCAAAGCTTTTGGAGCAATAAAAGGTTGTGTAATTGTACTTTACCATCTTTCATGAATTCATTATACGTCGAAATTCCGTTGAAGTCGCCACAAAGTCCACAAGTCTGATTTATGAATTTTGTATTCATTTCAATCTGTGGAGAAATAAACAATAAGCATGTTGGATTATATTGTGGCCACATTATTGTTTTAGCAACAATAATTAATCTGCAACAGAGTCAAATCATGTTTATATGTAAAGAGCTTTGTGACTTAATGTCTGTAAAAAGCAGCATATCAATAAATTTACCATGTTTCCCCAGGTAAGCCAAATCTGCATTATATGCATATGTTCAGTACTGTGCAAATGTCTTGAGCTACCCTTCATTTCTTCATATTTGACTTCCAAAGGCACATATTTTTCTTATATTTGTAATGTAGTCTTGAGTTCCTGAAGGACTTTCAAAGACTCATTTTATATATATTCATTATAGCAATAAACAAATTTTCATTTCAGATTACACTGCGATGTCATTTAAATGTATGAAGAATTACCATGAAGGAATCAGCTTCATTCCACATGGTCGTCAGCCCCAGAGTGGCTTTGACCACGACATAGGTGCTGGTGGTCTCTATGAAAACTCCTGAGGCGATGAATGGAGTCGTTATCCTTAAAAACAGACAAACAAACTATTTAATTTAACCATTTAATCAAGACTCTTAGAGATGAGTAAATACACACAATTTTTAAAAAATCTAAATAAACCACAAGTAACCTGACCATCATGCCATCAGTAATCATATCTCTCTCTTGCTATGGCAACACAGTCCTAAAACTATCACTTACTTTTCTCCATTGACAATGATGGAGTCTTTGCTCAGCTCCACCACTGTTCCGTCTAGCTTCATGCTGATTTTGCTGATGGTGGGCTCGCCGTTCTCAACCTGCCGCCTCAACTGGATGTTGAAGGTCTCATAACTGCCCCCGCACTGCGAGGTCAGGATGTGGTTGCAGGTGGACGGGAGCTGGAAGACGTCTCCGTCGAAGGTTTTGAAATGGTGGTTCCCCCATGTGCTGCAGACCTGCTGATTATGCCCTGAACTTATTCCTGAGGAGCAACAGGACAAGTTCAGCTTCCACATTTTTTTTATCCATTACCAAAATCCATTACCAGATTCACCACAAATATCTACCTGAAATCATCTGTGTTGTAGCCAACGGGTGAAAGATGTTGACCGTAGGGATCACTGCAGGGTTTGCAAGAACATGGGTTTACTTTGAGCTTTTTATATCATTTATAATAACAGTAATATACTATAAAATATCACTATGTATACTGCATTAACATTTCAATGAACTTCAGTCAAAATGATCCACAATGTCTTGTTAGTGACAGTAAGAAAGTTTATTTAACTTTAGGAAAGCTTTTTTTGGTGTTTCCATTAGTGAGGACAAGTTGCCCTGAAGCCATATTGAGTTCAAAGTTCCTTTAAAAAAATTATCAGGAAAAGCTAAGATTAAGAACCTGTGATCCTTAGTATGGTCATCATTCAGGTAGTGTACAAAAGATATAGCATGAACAGCACATTCAATTTTTTTGTTAAATAAAAAATGTACCTTAAATGCAAGGATAGTGTAATAAATAGTGCTAAGAACTCATCAATATTAGGTCATGCACTTACTGGTTTGAGCTGCAGCCAACCCAATAGACAGGGTTATCCATATAACCAGGTCGGTGAGTAGTAGATTTAAGGTCCCCATGGTGGCTGTGTGGAGTGGCAGGGGCCCCACAGGTTAAATGAGAAACTTCCTCACTGTGGTCAGAGCTTTATACCACTTCTCCTTTAGGAGGGACATCGGAGTCTAGAGCTTTGGTGAAGGTGGGGCCTGGACTAAGTTTAACTTTCTCAGGTAAATGCCTCCATGGATTGTACTAGACTGGCCTCATATGTGATCTCATGGACGTCATGGCCTTTGGGAACAGGGTGTCAGTCTGGATTTCAGTCATAGCCATCACTTTGAATAACTTTTATGTTTAAAATCGAATAACTAATCATTACTATTAATAAATATCATACTATTGGTGAGATCCTAAAAATGTGGCACAATAAATACCTGTATCACTTTGCGGCAAGTTCTGTTTGGACAACTTAGAGAAGTGTATCCTTAGTCAAACATGACTTATGTGTGATCCTGTGTGTGCTGAACCCTGAGACTGATGTTTGCATTGTAGCGCCTTAAGTCAACTGTCTCTCCTCTGCTCTTCTCCACCTGTGTTACTTTTAGTATATCAATATTTAATCTTAATAATTGTAAAATAAATCCTAGATCCAGAGATAGAAAGTCATAGTAGACAGAAGATCCACTCAAAACAATGTCCATGGTATATTATGTTGATGTATATTAACCTCATAGCTTTTTCTCAAGCTTTTTCTCTCTCTGGGTGGTTAGGGTGGTCCTCCCTCTCCCCCATCACTCAGTATAACTGTTCTCTCTCTCTCTGGGTGGTTAGGGTGGTCCTCCTTTTCCCCATCACTCAGTATGACTATCCTCTTTCTCTGGGTGAGTAGGGTCGTCCTACCTCTTCCCCATCACTTACTGTCACTGTCCTCTCTCTCGCTGGGTGGGTAGGGTGGTATTATAACAAATTGTATTTATTTACATGTGTTTGTTATATCAAATCTGTTAGTACTTAGGTTTAAAAACATAGTCAAAAAGGCATTGTGATGTAACTCATCACAATAAGGATATATATCTTCACACTCCCCAAACCAGTGACATTGGTTTCCATGACTTCAATTCACCATTTCCCTTTTTTTTCACACCCTTAGTGTTGGCCAAGTCTCAGTTGGGTGTGCAGTACCTGCTGGAAGACTGTGAATAAGTGAACATACTGCTTGAGTAACAATAGCATGGTGAGGTACCAACAAATGATTTCTAAATAGCAGCGCCCATCCCAGACCACACTTCATGACTTCATAATAAATTGTTCTGCTCCAGTGAATCAACATGCTGAAGGCGCAGGACCAAACCTTGACGCCTGCACTGAAGCTTCAAGGAAGCAGAGTGTAGCTTTTCTCTGTAGGCCTCATTTTAATTCTGACAGAGTGAGTCACATACGTCTCCAGGATCTGTATCCTGTTGTAAACAAATGGCTCCAAATCGACCTGATGGAGAGGCAAAAGTGGGGTCAACAAAGTAATAAAGCCAAAATTAAGTAATTAATTAATACTGTTTTGAGTATGTTTACTATATGACATACATAACAAATATAATATAATCATATAAACTATGGCGTTACTATTACTATAATTACTACATTACTATAATTTCTACATTTTATCAAACTGAAACAAGGTCACATGTTTACAAAGATAAGACTGTAGTTATTGTGATATTTGAATCTGTGATGACTAGTTCATGTACTAAATTACTGTGTATAAATTTACAAGAATTAAAATTATATATATGTGTGTGTGTGTGTGTGTGTGTGTGTGTGTGTGTGTATGTGTGTGTTTGTTCAATATCTTCATTTTATGCTCCCACATAGAAATGGTTACAAGTTGGGAGTAGTTTTCAGAATGTTTTGGTCTAGAGCGTTGGTGCTCCAGGTGGGTCTTGTCGACACTGCTGGGAGAATGATTGACAAAATGTTGACAGGGGTATGATTGACAAAATTTTTGACAATGAGGAGTTGGGTACACTAGCTTGCCTGTGCCTAGAAACACCCCTAAACATTAGAATCATATTTCTAATATACTGTATTTGTGTGTGTGTAAAGAGAATGCAGTTTGTGGTTTGTCTTTGTAGTTTCAATCTTCCAGAACAACATAACTGATTAAATTTTGAAACAGTTTCTCTTGTTCACTTAAAAACACACACTGAGTCATCACTACAAGCAGAAGATTTAAACATCTTTTTATGTATGGGGTCAATTCAACATTTAATGACTTTTCCTAATTCAACTGGTATCAGGCTGTTTTATCTGTTTTAACATGTTACACACATTTATTTTGGTTGTTTGATGATATTGTGGACACTGTAATATATGCAGTTTTTTAAGGCCAAAACTGAACATCACCACACATGTAGGAGTGTAAGAACCAGTGAAAGGTCACATGACATATTTTTAACCAGAACTAGGATATTTCCCACTCTGGGGGCTCGTCAACAAAGAAACAAAGTACAGACTTGTGTACTTTCATTATCGCACAGACAAAGGCCCTCAGTCAAAATGGATGCCTGCTGCATTATCTCCACATAGCCTGCCGCCGTTTGACGCCCCTGCGCGACATTCAGCGCCATTGTTCCATTGAAGAGCACCCCAGACCATGATGGAACCTTCTCTGCTGTGCCGCATAGAAAACATCTCCAGTGGAATCTCCTTGTCATTCCAGGAACGTTGGAAACCATCAGAATTGTCCAGTTTGCATTTTTCCCCGTCACCGAATAAAACTTTCTTCCACCTTTCAATGTCCCATGTTTGGTGTTCCCTTGCAAAGTCCAAACAGGCAAGTTTGTAACGTGGGAGATGCGGCCTTCTTCTGCAGATGCCGTCTTGTGGTTATTGGGCTGCAGTTCACATCAGTAAGGGCTTTAATTTAGATCAAAGATCGGCCTGTGTCTTCACAGACAGCCCATCGGATCCGCTGGCTCAGCGCAGGTGAATTTTTTTGGGGTCAACTTTTTTGGTCCCATAATAAAATGCCTATTTTTACTGTGTAAACGCTAAATATGCCCTCAAATATGCTTCCAAAACACTTTAATTTCATTTAAACTGTAAAAATAAATATAAAGATAAACCCTTATCCGCACTGCACAGTTTACACTGAACTCCTGCAGTGCTAGAATGTAAATAAAGATATTACCCCTACATAAACTGTACTGTAATTCATGCACAGCGTTTTCTTTGGTATGCGATGTCGTTTCCTTTTGTATAAACAGGGTAAATACAGTAATAATTTAATGTATTTTTTTAGTAATAAAAATATTTTTACATTTTTTTCATCACAGTCAGGGGCTTCAGGAGGAGCGGTTTTGTACTGACTCGTCAGTTAAAGCAGATACTGGACAGCGACTGAGCTCAAAGTTGGACAAAAACAACAAGCAGTATTAACCATCCCAAGATGTTCTCTGGACAGTAAAAAAAACATTTATACGGGTATATTTTTATGGAACTGTAACTGAATTTATGTTAATATTTGTTATGCAGTGAACCTTGCCTATCCTGAGAAACTCAGGTACACTTCTGAAGCCTTTCAGAAGCTCTTTCTAAAGCTGGATTGTTCAAAGCTTTCCCCTAAAGTGAACAGCCTCAAGAACAAGTTGTTGGCTTAAAAAGGGACTCTTAAATACATTGGAGTGCCCGGTAATTCTGTGCAGCAGTTAAGCATTCAAGTCATGTTCAGAAAAAAAACTAATTTGAAGGGTGTGATGTTATATTTTACTTGTGCAAGAAATTATAGTTGACACAAGTTACTGTTTTTGATATGGACAGTGGGATTTGTACTTTGAAAACACAGAGCTTCTTAATGGACTATAAATACTCAGCCACCAGCTTAAGGATTCTAGTGACACAGTCCACTTTCACAAAGACAAAACCAGACACTCTTGTTTTTCATGATTCTTCTGCTTGTTCTTGTAACACCACCTCATAGCTCCTTTATAAAAATGGACAATATTCTACTTGGGCAAGGAAAATATTTTATCACTCTGCTTGCAGGCCTCAAAGCTTCCTGCCTTTATGGAACTAAAAATGTGGAAATAATGCACAGTTTTAACTGGTGTAGTTGTTGATGTTAAGTCACTGCCACATGGTTTACTTTGAAGCTTTGTCTGAGTGTCAGTCCTACAGTTAATTGCTGTTCAAGTGTTTGTTCAAAAAATGCAATTTGTCATAATCATTTGGGGGAAGGGGCACCATTTTTAGGACTTAATATTGGCACAGCCTGTTGCTGTGATTGTGTTGTTTACACCAGGGATTCATAGGCTGCATTTAAAAAAAAAAAAATTATATTTGAATTTGAACAAATTAATCATCTGAGTTCCACCGTAGTAGTTCCGAACCAAACCAAATGAAGTACCTGCCCTTTATCCCAGACTTGAGTCAGGCAGCACAGGATGTTTTTATTTCTGTAAACTATTTAGAAACATACTGGCCTTAACAAGTTTTTTGCAGTCTGTTAACACTGCAAAAATGTAAACATCAAACCTTAAATCACACCCAGAAGTCTTCTGTGCCTGCAGTGCCCACAAGTGATGGGCAGAAGTCACAGGTCATTCTGCACTTAGGAGAAACTGCTTGCATCTTTTCTTGTGAACTAGACACCACTTCATCATTAGCATACACAATTTAAAGAAAGCCAGCATACATATCCCTATTGTACACATACTTTGTTTATGTCTTTTGAATATGTATTTTGGTTATGTTTATATTTTCTTACAACCTTACGCTCTCTCTTTACAAAAACGTTTTTTGAAAAATGTTGTAAATGTAGGTGTAAACCACGTTGCACAAATAAATGTTCACCTGCTGTTTTCCTGACCTTCAGTAAATTCTGTTTTCCTAAATAGATTTGGCAAAGAAAAATGATAGAAAAACAACAAAGTGACAATTAATAAGATTAATTATTAATGTAAGTAATTTGGTATCAATTCTAAGTTGATTTGCACCATTAATTTGTGGAAAGATAAATAATCTAGTTTTAATGTGTTCATTTAAGTAACATTGTGAAGTTATTTGGTAAATCTAACTATTAATAGCAAATATTAATCGGTTTTCCCTGTAAAATTGATGTAGATTTACTCAACACTTGCCACAATATTGGTAAAAAAAAAAAAATATATATATATATATATAATATATATATATTTGTAAACATATAACATTTTCCAGCGAAAAGGTCATTAAGGCTCCACCCCTCAAATGTGGCCGTTAGCTAACGGCTAATATGGAAGTTGGCTATAACAGTTAGCAGTGACGCTTCGGTTCATACCTCACCTTTCTGTCTTGTTTGCTTTCTATCCTTTTTCTTGAGGTGGAGTGGAGTGTTTGAAGATCTGTAGTTTCCCATCTACGCCTGAAATATCCCTCTTTAGCTGAACCCCGAGTTAGCATTTTCGCTAAACGATTAGCATTAGCAAAATAATAATATTACAATATATATATATATTCTTTCCAGACGCAAACCTCCCCCAGCTCTTGACCAGCACAAGAAAATACACCGAGCTGCGCAAACCCAGTGGCTGGGTTAATAAATAAAACATCATAAAATGGTATTCCATTATAAAGAAGGCACAGCTGTTCACGCTTGTTCTACTGCAGGGCTGTCAAACTCCGGTCCTGGAGTTCAACATCCCTGTTCTACTGTGTCTGTAATTTTAACATTAAGTCCATTGCTGGTAACTATAAACAGATAATTAAGTCCCTAATGACCTAAATGAAGAACAAACTTGACCCAGCTGGGTAGCAGCAGTGCAAACTTGTTGAAGCTGGCCTGCACTATTTTTATTATGGAAAATAATGTGTTTTTATTTGTTTGGTTGTATATTACAAGTTGAGGGAGCTGGTTTCCCATTAAAACAGAAGAGTTATAAGGTTCAATAGCTTGCAAACCCGTACACAGTCTGCAACTGTTAAAATGATGTGTAATTGAATTACTTTACAGTATGATAATACTACAAGTAAATTAGGAATTTGATTATTGGTTTATTAGAAATGACTGGAACATCAGGTTAATTTAAACCATTAGATACTAAATTCATATATTAATTCATCAATTATTTATATATATATATATA
>JBBJLR010007837.1:1631-13935 GCA_037577145.1 Brachypetersius gabonensis
GTGTGATTATAGGAGAGGGTGAGTGTGATTATAGGAGAGGGTGAGTGTGATTATAGGAGAGGGTGAGTGTGATTATAGGAGAGGGTGAGTGTGATTATATGAGAGGGTGAGTGTGTGTGTGTGTGTGTGTGTGTGTGTGTGTGTGTGTGTGTATAACCGTATAACTATAAACTCTGAGTGTAAAGCCGACGGTGTATCGACTGTAGCCTGCAGGGTTGATTGTGTTAGAATCTTCAGTGTTGAACCTTCCAGTGATGCTACATTTAAAGGAAAGTAGTCATGCGACGCTACTCACTGAAGGGTTAATGAACATTGCTGAACATTCGCCGCATGCCTGAGTAGACGCTCCTGCCTCGAATAATCCGCTGAAGGAGGTTCTGGAGTGTGTCGTTTTCTTTCTGCCGTTCTGCTGTAAACAGGGTTTATCAGTGTTGGAGATCGTGTAGAAATGTGTAATCCTTCCATGCACTGAGCTCATAACATTATCTACCGCGTTTGGACACGCGCTGGGAACAGAGGAGAATTCACAAGAGAGCGTGTCACAGGGTGCATGCTGGGAAATCGGCTGCGGTATGCGTGTGTCCCCCTGGGCAGGGTTTAGGAAGCACATTTATTACAGCAGAGCATTTCCGCTGTGTACAGACGCAGATACTGGCATAAACAAGGTGTGTGTGGGTGTTTTGACGAGCACGTGTATGTGTGTGTGTGTGTGTGTGTGTGTGTGTTTGCACGGATGGGTAAGAGTAGATCTTATTGTCTTTTGAGGAAATTTACTGCATTCAAACATCACTTCCATGTAGTAAAATATAATAAAATGTACCATCATTTTTTTGTCTTGGTTTGGTAGGAAATAAATGGATGTAAAATATTTAAGACGCTACAGCAGCTGTCTACCGCGTCACAACCCCCTCCACAGGCCGCTTCTCCACCTCCTCCTACTCAGCCAGCTATGGCCGTGCCTCCGGACAAGTGGAATGGTAAGGACGGGAAGGTGGAGGTATTTTTAACCAATCTCAATCTGCTGTTTGAGTTTCAGGCACAAAGATATCCATCTGACCACAGCAGAATCACCCTCCTCACCTCCCTCCTTACCAGGCAGGCAGCAGAGTGGACTGCCGTGGTGCTTCACTCGGACAGTGACACCGGCCACCTGTACAGCAAGTTTTCCA
Source organism: Brachypetersius gabonensis (assembly GCA_037577145.1). NCBI lineage: Eukaryota > Metazoa > Chordata > Actinopteri > Characiformes > Alestidae > Brachypetersius > Brachypetersius gabonensis. Next base: position 2,801 of record JBBJLR010007837.1, read on the forward strand.
AACAACTGAAGCTCGCGTTCCAACATCCTGAGAGTGAGGTGGTGGTGGACTCTCGCCCTTTACCACCTTCGCCAAGGAGATCGCTCAATGTGCCAGTATACCTCCGACTACCTGGAGCGACGTGGCCCTCCGGACCGCCTACTACGAGGGATTGTCGTCACGCCTGAAGCACAAACTGGCTGCGAGAGAGCTGCCCGTCTCCCTCGAAGGCATGATCCAGATGTGCCTTCGGGTGGAACTCCATCTGGCGGGCATTTCAAAGATCCACCAGCGCCCTCCCTTCCAGAGCCCTCCTTCATCGTCCCGTCTGCTACGGCGCACCGGGTCCCACCAACAGCCTCAGAGGCCCACTCCCTAGGAGCCGGGGAACCCATGCAGATAGGACGCACCTCTCTTTCGGCAGCTGAGAAGGAGAGATGCTTTCGCGAGGGGCTATGTGCCTATTGCGCCTCCCCCGACCACCATTGGGCTGTCTGTCCTCTCAGGTCGGGAAACCGAGTGAAAAGGGGGGGTCTCCCACTTGGTCCGCCGGTTCAGACCTCCTACCAATTGACCATTTCTTGGCTCGTCGTGAAGGTCTCCAGTTGGGTCACAAACGGATCAGAACCTCTGCCTTCGTTGACTCGGGGGTGACTGGGAACTTCATTGATCGTGCTTGTGTTACCCAACTGGGACTCAAAACTGAGGTGTTATCTCAGCCAGTTAACATCACCGCCGTTGACGGTCGACCCCTTGCCAACAGCCCTGTTCACCTCCACACCGAACCCATCAAGATGTCCATCGACCATCACACCGAACCCATCCAGTTTCTCGTCACTCAGCTCCCATCATCTTTGGGCACCCCTGGCTGGTCCGATTCTCCATTGGGGTCTGACCTGCAGCAAGCTCTGCATACAGGCGAAGGTGTTCAGTAAGAAGGAGATGGTTAAACTTTCACCTCACCGGCCCTCGCAAACTTCCAGCCGGGCACGGTACCGCCCCTTGGCCGACTCTATTCCCTTACCAAGGAGGAACAGCAGTACGTCGCCGAGGGTCTTCACCACGGGACCATCAGACCATCTAAATCTCCTGCGGCCATGGGGTTCTTGTTCGTCAAGAAGAAAGATGGGTGGCTCCGACCCTGCGTCAACTATCAGGGGCTGAACGAGATTGCCATCAAGAATCGTCATCCGCTTTCACTCATAAATACCTGGACACCCTGTCAGGTGCTACAGTCTTTTCCAAACTAGACCTTCGGAGTGCTTACAACCTTGTGCGCATCAGAGAGGGAGATGAGTGGAAGACGGCCTTCATAACCCCCACCGGCCACTATGAAACCCTGGTGATGCCATTCGGATTATGCAACAGCCCCTCAGTCTTTCAGCAGTTTATCAGTGGCGTCCTCCGTGACATGCTGGGTCTGTGGTGTTTCGCCTGCCTGGATGACATCTTGATTTTAAGAACTTAGAGGAGCATACCCAGCATGTCAGGGCAGTATTAAAGAGGTTGCTGGCCCACCAATTGTTCTGTAAGTTGGAAAAATGTGCGTTTCACCAGCACTCCACTACCTTCCTTGGTTTTATCAGGAGGAGAGGTCCCAGAGGGTAGCCATGGATCCCCAGAAGCTGGAGGCTGTGCGGTCATGGCCCCTACCCACACCGCTTAAACAGCTGCAACATTTTCTAGGGTTCGCCAATTTCTATCGGTGATTTATCCGGTGCTTCAGTTCGGTTGTGGCACCTCTTACTGCCCTCACCAAGCCCATGACCGGACCCTTCATCCTCACTCTTAAAGCCACCGCTGCCTTCCGTCACCTCTGTCACCTCTTCACCACCGCTCCAGTCCTCATTCACCCAGACCAGGATAACCCGTTCGTTGTGGAGGTGGACGCTTCCGATGTGGGCGTAGGAGCCGTCCTTTCACAGCAAGGTCCAGATAGGAAACGACATCCCTGTTGTTTCTCTTTCCAGGAAATTCAATCCCACACAGGGATATTACGGTGTAGGGGACTATGAGTTGCTTGCCATCAAGTGGGCCCTGGAAGAATGGCGTTATTGGCTCCAGGGCAGCAGTGACCCATTCACTGTCTGGACGGACCATCAGAACCTCACCACCATCTGTCTGATGAAGATCTACAACCCCAGGCAGGCGCGCAGGGCACTGTTCTTTGAATCTGGGGTCCAAGAACATCAAGGCGGACGCCCTCTCTCGTCAGGTCCAGATGGGAGTCGCACATCGCCATAGACTTCGTCACGAGTGTCGGGGGGGGAAAAACCATCTTAACCATCGTCAACAGGTTCTCCAAGGCTGTTCATCTGGTGACCCTTCCCAGACTCCCCTCAGCTAAGGAGACTGCTGAACTTTAGTGTAAACAGAGTGTAGCGCTGTAGTGTAAACAGGTTTCAGTCAGTTCTAGATACATCTCTGACTGCAGAGTTTTAGTGAAAGTTGGTTCAAGTCCATTCTAAATATGTTATTCTATGTGTCACTGACTGTAAAATCATATTTCATTCGTCTTAAAAGCTCCAGTGCACCAGTTTTAGCTTAACGCTAACATACTATTAGACATTCCATAGGGGTGCTAGCAGAAATTAGCATCAAAACATGTTTTGGTTTATTGTTGACTGAATTTTGATATTTATGGCCCAAATTAAAGGCCTCTATGTAATAGCCAGAATTTCTTACTTTTTTAAGGATATATATCAAAATATATGAGTGTTTTTACATAGAATTATATCACATTATATCCCATCAGGCCTTCTTTATCACCTGCACTGCTTTTACTGAACCCAAGAGGCGGAAAAGTTTTATGAAAATCAGCATTTTTTCAGATAACAGGAACCGTTTCGTATTCTGCTTGAAATGGTTAATGAATGTTCGGCAGCGTGTTTTTGGGGCCCATCCTTTGAAAAAAGGGTGACTTTAATTGTCCTCGCAGGACAGCAGAAGACTAATTACACACACCTGGCTATATGGAGGAGCTCATTTTCATCCCGCGCCTGATTGGCTGACGCAGCATTATGTAATGGTGACAGAATGAGGTTTGCCGTCAGAAATCCGCGGACCGGGTCAGACCCATTTAGAACAAACAGTCGCCCACGCGCTCGCGCTCGCGGGGCATCCCTCCTACAGCTCCCTAATTAATATTTTCTTGGAGCACCTTCCTACCACAACCCTCTTTATCTCTCTCCTCCAACCCCTCACTCTCTCTGTTCTCCTGAATTTAATCTCCGCGACTCACGCAAACCTGGTCGAGGGCCCTCTCCAGGGAGATTTCTCAGAAAAGAAAGGAGAAACAAATAAAAAACAAGAAGAAACATGTTGATGTAAGTGGTGACCTGAAGACAATCCAATGGCAACCAGTCAATATTCCTGACATATTTAAACATCCATCCATCCATCGATTCATCCATTTGTCTTACTTTATTTCCACCCATCTACCCACCCATCCATCCATCCATCCATCCATCCATCCATCCATATGCCTGTCTATCTGTGTGCCAATCCATTTCCCTATCCATCCATCCACCCATTCCTCCATCCATCTTGTAGTCTGTCTTTCTGTCTGTACATCCGTCCATATACCAAGCCATCCATCTATCCATCCATTTGTTTTACTTTCTGTCCACCCATCCATCCACCCACCCATATGCCTATCTTTCTGTGTGCCAATCCATTCCTCCATCCATCCATCTACTAGTCTGTCTTTCTAACTGCACATCCATCCATGTACCGACCCATCCATCCAAAGTTTCTCCATTTCTTGTAAAATAGATGTAAACATATAATCAGTGGGTTGATATTCAGTGCTATTGTCACCTGTTTGACTTTAACACGTGACTCTTTTGACAGTTCAACAGTTCAAGCTGGGGTTGCTGTGATTACAGTGCCATGGTAGAAACGAGTGAAAGGTAGAAGATAAATTCTGGATAAAGACGGTTTATAAAGGCTGTAAACACAACATCAGCTCTGCAGGGTCATTTGCCAGTGTTGTTTTGACACATGTCAGGTGGTTAAGTAGAATAAAATGTAAAGATTTGTTTTACAATGTCAACCAGCGAGTGTGAGTTTCTGAGTTGTATATGTCCTGCACAGCACTCCGTCTGTCAGTTGGTGCATCAGACTTGGGCCACAGTACAGGTTTAGTGTGGTTTATTTCCTGATGCACCGTTAGCTGTAACACAGTAATCCCCCAGTTTCATGCAGATCAGGACTCACCAGTCACACACAGATTTTTTTGGGAAAACCGAAATAATATGTCTATGCGGAAATCTCCACAATAACGTAGAAACTGCAAATATCCTCCACCTTCTTTGCTTTTTGTGGGAATAAATATATTTTTTCTGGATGTTTTCACACAAGGGGACCCGTTCACCTCGATGCGGTGTCCCAATACTTTTGTCGTGTGACCTTCCGAGTTGCATATCTCGGCGAGGAAAGCACTCAGACACTTCAAACTCCACAGTTGATGTGTTGTGTTGTTTCTGCAAAGAACAGCACACATCCCGACACTTTCTCCCAGACAAAGAAAACTGAAGAACTGTGTGGCTTTCAGTTGATTTTCAATGCCCGTGTCCCTGCAACAATCGGTTTCGTTCCACATTTAAAAGTTCCACCTTAAACACTCAGACACTTCAAACTCCACAGTTCAGTAGACCTCAACAAGACCTTTCCAACGAGCCCTTATTTGTATTTTTAGTCCGAGTAGATCAGGGGTTATCCCCACAAAAAACGTTCACCTGGTCACGGTGTCCCAATACTTTTGTCCTGAAACCTTCTGAGTTGCAGATCTCGGCGGAGAATTTAAATTCGAATATAGGTTTACCTTTACATTTTCTTTAAGGGTAATTCACTAAACTGAAATTTAGTTTTAACTGAAACTGAGTTTTAAATGAAATTAAAGTGTTCTGGGAGCAGATTTGGGGGCATATTTAGGGTTTACACTATAAAAATTGACATTTTTTTACCAAAACACAACAACGTGGTCTCTCACTATACACAGATGCTCTTGGAACGTAACCCCAGTGAAAAGCGAGGGATTACTGTAATATAAACTCTGAATGTAAACGCGCCGGTGCATCGACTGTAATCCTGAATATCCATTAACCTGCAGCTCATCAGTTACAGTGTTAGAACCTTCCAGATCTCACCGGTGTGATGGTACACACTGAAGGGTTAAATGAAGTCAGTTGTCCTTTTAGATTGAATTAGTTGCCATGGAGGCTATACTTTAGTTGTTTTTATGCATTCGCGTTTTACGTCAACATTTCATACACTTACTGAACAAAACAAACAAACAAACAAAAAAAACACGACAGACTTCACTAGTTGCCAGCTGTCTAAACCCTCCATAGGCTGGGATTCCCCCTCTTTGTTGATTTTTATTTATTTATTTATTTATTTATTTGCCTGCATGCCTCCTGTTTGATGTTCACAGTGTCTTGGTGTCAGTTCGACACAAACACAAACACAAACAAACGGTGACACACAAATCCGACGCTGGCAGCTCAGCCTCGTTACAATACATTACTCAATGGTTAAAAACGAAATGAATGTCATATGTTCTCTTGCTCATCAGTAACAATGTGCTGCATTTTTAATCTCTAAGACTCACCGATAACAGAAATGTGCCGTAATGGGGTCTTTGCTCATGATGTAAGTGGGTTTCTGGTGTGGGAACTGATGTTCGCCATCACGAGCTCAGATCAATCAAACCGAAAAAGACCAGAGACTTTTATCAAGAACCTAAAATTTAAGGGGCGGACATTCCTTTGTGGTCAGGATGAGGACAGAGATGATGCTCCTGTTGCACCTGTAGTGTTAAAGCTGATGTAACTGATGTCCTGTATATGGTTCAATAGCAACTGTGTCTCTGAAATTATAAAGTCACTGTTTTCTTTGCTGCTCTGGAGTTTGGACCCCAGAAAACTGAACAAAAGTACATAGTGATACTCAACAAAAGTGATAATCTAACTATGAAGAGTTTTTCAGAACAACAATAAGTAAGTCTAGCTAATTATGTAGCGAATGGTAACTAATGGTAACCAACTACAAAGTGTTCGGTGGAGCAACAGTAAGTAACGCAAACCACCAACAAAGAATAACGCAGAGCAATGGTAACTAACGATATCTAACTACAAATTGCTCTGCAGAACGACCATAACTAATGCTAGTTAATACAGAATGTTCCATAGAGCAATAGTTACTAATTTTACCTAAATATGCCGGTTAATTACAAAGAATTCTGCAGAGCAACAGTACCTAACGCTGGCGAACTACAAAGAGTTCTGCAGAGCAACAGTAACTAAGGCTAGCTGATTACAGCTGTCCTGCAGACTTGCAGTGATCATCAATCTTGTTTGGTAATGTGTATCATAACAGCATGTTGTAGTTACAGCTTCTCTCCACATGGGGCACTATAGTGAGAGGTGGGTAGATTGTTTGTTTCCAGTTCCCTTCTATAAAAGAAGCATGGAAAACTAGGCCACCAGCAGCAAGCTGGTGCTCATTTGGTCCTTCGCACTGGTGTTTAATTTGCTAAGCCTGAAATTAATTTTACGTATGGGTGTTAATGGGCGCTGTACCTTCTGTGTGGAGCAGGTGGCTTTTTTGGTCGTGTGTCGTCTCTTTTGTTGTCTGTGGTGCAGGTGTGTGTTTCTGGAGCCCACCCTTCCCAGGCAGAGCCAGAGGAGAGACTGAGGGCAGCAGTCCCAAGCCTGAAAAACAAACAATCTAGAACCTGGAAACAAACAATCTAACCAACTCTCTATAGTGCCTCATGTGGAGAGAAGTGGTAACTGCAACATGCTGTTACACTATTGATGATCCACATTACCAAACAAGATGGAGACGTTACTGCAAGTCTGCAGGACTCTCTGTAATCAGATAGCCTTAGTTAACGTTGCTCTGCATAATTCTTTGTAATTAACTGGCAGTAGTTACCATTGCTCCGAAGGACATTTTGTATTTAGCTAAAATTAGTTACAATTGCTTTACAGAACATTCTGTATTAACTAGCATTAGGTACTGTTGTTCTGCAGAGCACTTCGTAGTTAGATATTGTTAATTATATCTAACTAGGCTAGAGGGACAAAAGGCTCGGGAACAGGGAAGACCTTGCTGGTTTACCTAAGGAACTGTATATATGTGGTCTGTGGGTGTCTGGGGGTTTGTGGGTGTATGGTTGTGTGGTGTACATTTGTATAATACACTTTATGATCAGGAGGATGTCTGGAGGATGAGGCAGCTCCTTATGTCTTCTGCCTCGACAGCAGACCAATCTTTCAGTTCTGCATAAAGAAATCTTCTTTATAACGAGGCTAATCTCCAACACATGTTTACTGCACTATTAAACAGTAACAGGTCAGTAAGTCTCCAAGAAGAGTTTGTATTTCTCATTTAGACTCAAACCTTTTTAGACTCTTTTTTAACTCAGACTCTAAACTTATTGGACTCATTAATGACTCGAACCAGCGCAGCTCAACATTACTGTGGGTTTGGCCACAGCAAACCCCAAGCCCTTATCCATCCATTTAATATTTTATGGTATTTAATCTGAAATGTCACCACTTTTCCTCCATCTCTCCAGTTTCTGCCTCCCATCTGGATTTTGTGTCTCTGTACTGTTTATGCATTTTTATAATGTTCAATTATTAATTTTTTTTATTTGTTTGTGTCTTTCCTTAATTTTGATTAAAAGTATAAAATCTATGAAAAATCACATTGATCAAATGTATACCAATTTACCAAAGACGTGTAAAAATATATGAACAATGGAATTATACTATATACATTTTTTAATCAATTAGTACATATCCATAAAATTAATCTTGTAATAATACCATCAGCACGTAGTTACATTGGCTACGTGCTGTAAAACATAGTAAAACAAAAATTCTGTAAACACTCAAATCAATGCTTATTTATGAATGCCAACTTTTATATTTAAACTATATTTTTTGTATAATAAACACTGTTTAATAAATTATTGTTTTTTTAACCTATCCATATATAATGTAAATGTATTACAATTAATAAAGTAATTATTAATTGGCAAATATAACCATCTTTTAAGGAAATTTGGCACCTCCAGCCAAATCCTTTCTTTCTGGCTCGAGTGGCCGTCGTGCTCCATATGCCGAGTTTCCTTTCCACAGGCTGATGACGTGTGTCATTTGCGTCTACAATGTATGCATCCTCCAGCCGGGGGGGCTTTCATTTGCGTTTCAAGAGTCTGTGGACAGAGGAGGAAGGCCGAGTCAAAGGAAGAGTGAACAATGGTGGATGCCTCACATTAATGATGAGATTGTTCATGCATGGAGATGCAGATGTAAGTGTGAGCCCATAAATCAGATTTAAAAAAAAACTGAATCAGAATCAGAAAACTTTATTGGTCCCAGAGGAAATTGCTATGTTACAATCAAACAGACACACAGAGACAAGAACAATATAAAATATAATATAAGGCAAAATAAGAAAGTGTCTATAAAGTGCCATTTTCCAATAAGACCACCATCCTAAAGGGTAATCAGGTTGTTAATTAGGTTGGTAATAAATCTTTAAGAAGCTGTTATGAACAGTTGTCATACGTTGATGCAGGCTCACTATTTGAAGAGGTCAGATCTTGCTAGGTGCTGAGGTTATCTCATCTCTTTATCGGGCAGAATGTTAAACTGCCAGCTTCATCAGGTCTTTGTTAATATACTGCTACCATTAAAACAGCAGATCACGCCAAATAGTGAGCCTGTATCAGAGTATGACTCGCGAATAGTGAAAAAACGCATTGTATTTAGGTTAAAAAAGGCCTAAAAAATGCATATTGTCATAGTGTAAACCCTAAATATGCCCTCTGAACACCTTAATTTCATGTTAAACTTTCTATTACTAATACTAAATAAACTGTTGAAAATGGGGGGAGGGGGTTAAAACACTAAATTACTGGGACAAGACACGGAGGAGTCATGCTACATGCTGCAGCAGCTTCTTCTTCTTCCTTTTATGGGGGTTGACAACTTTTCAGTGTATTACTGCCACTGCTGGGCTGGTGGAGATACTACAGCTCTGTTATCAGAAAAAACTGCGTTAGACTAAATCCACAAATGCTGGTTCCCATAAAATGGAGGGATTACTGAACACTAAACAATATACACAGAATGCTGGGTCAGTAAAAGAGGTGGAGATAAATAAGTAATACGGTAAAGGTGTGGATGACAGGATGTTCGTATCCTGGTGTGGCTCACTTTCATCCCAAAACTACAAAAACTAATTCTAACCACCTCGGACATGGGTCAGCGTTTGACCGAAGAGACACTCCACATAAACTCTCAGTTAAAACAGCCTTTGTTGCCGTGCTGAACGTCCACGGTGACTTTTTAATACTGTGCTGCAGGCGATGACCAAGAAAAGTACAGTAAAAAACTGTAAAACACACTTAAATTTCCAACAAACTGGACGCGAAAGGTTCGCTTATTTAACAGCTTATCAGAGACACTTTATAGAGACAGTACTTTATAGACCGCACTCATAGTGTAAACTTCATTGATTTGTGCCACATTTGAACTCAAATCCAGCGTATGCTGACTTTACTGCTGTCATATAAAAACGAATCGACAGTCTAAGTCTAATAACCACCTGAATTGATACAAAATCTTCTGTGATCCATGTGTGTAGGTGGACTCTGGAAAGGAAACAATTTCAGTAATCTCTCACTTTAATCTCTGCCTATTTTTATAGTGTAAACCCTAAAATTGTCCCCAAATACGCTACCAGAACACTTTAATGTCATTTTAAACTCAGTTAAATGCATTACCCTTAAACAACATTTAAAGATAAAAAAAATAATCAGAATCAGAAAACTGTGCTTATAAAATATTAGCATTAGCAGAGTGCAGAGATTCGTACACAAAAGAAAGTTTGAAATAACTCTCTCTACCCACATGTTCAGACAGAGCACAGCTTACTAATACTGAATACACTGAGATAACTGTTTAAAATGGGAGGGGAGGGTTAAACACAGAAATACGAGGACAAGACACGTCCTGTGTTAGGAGTGTTAGGAGTTTTAGGAGATGAACCAGCCTGGGTAAAGTAACGTTCTCCAGTAATGGTCTGATATAATAAATAGCTCAGTAAGTTAATACACGGGAAAATAAATAATTTGGTTACTAAAAGAACAGGTTGGATATAGAATAGATGTGATAATTTGAAGATCTGGAAAACTTTCTGTCCAATGCTTTCTGACTCAAACATCACTTGTTTGGTTTAAAACTCCATACCGGCAGGTAGTTTTAAAGACGGATAGAAACATTTATTATTCATTTATTATTATAAGTTTATTAAAACTTATTCAAAGCTTTTCAGAGAAAGAGCTTGCTGCCCGTTCTGGTGGAGGCAGTTCGGTTTAGTCTGAGAACCCGAAAGTGGAGACTGTCCTATCACACGAAACGTTTTTCTGCCCTTCAGAAATGGGGCCACAGCTTATTAGAGTTTAGTGATGAAATAAGTTGGACGGGACAAGGAGGACAGAACCCAATAGATTACAGACATTTAATTTATTTCTGGAGGACATCATGAGGGGAGATTTATGGATCTGAAGCGGCGCATCTGCTCAAACACTTCCACATTTTACCACACCTTCAGACTGGTAAAAGTTTCAAGGAATTTGGAAGGCGTTTAGAAGGCAAAGCGTTGATTAAAACTCAGAGGTGCCCAAGAGCATACATGTGGCTTCAGGAGTCAGTTATTAGCATAACCATGGAGATAAGAAATTAAAGATAAAATTATCCTTGGAAATGGGAGAACTGAAAAAAGAATGATTCAAAATGGTTGTTAATAATTGCAGTTTATATGTTCCTCAAAAAACAGGGAACAAATTTTGTGACAAAATGACTTTTTAAGATAAAAGGTACCTTTTCACAGGCCTACAGGAGCCATGCTGTATCGGGTTCTAAACTGTATTGTGCTGGTACTGAAGTTGTATCGGGTTCTAAACTGTACTGTACTGGTACTGAAGTGTTATCAGGTTCTAAACTGTACTGTGCTGGTACTGAAATTGTATCGGGTTCTAAACTGTACTGCGCTGGTACTGAAGTTGTATCGGGTTCTAAACTGTATTGTGCTGGTACTGAAGTTGTATCGGGTTCTAAACTGTACTGTGC
>JBBJLR010007855.1:0-13935 GCA_037577145.1 Brachypetersius gabonensis
AGAGATGGAAAGAGAGAGAGAGAAAGAGAGATAGCGAGAGAGAGAGAGAGAGAGAGAGAGAGAGGGAAAGAGAGATAGATAGCGAGAGAGAGAGAGAGAGAGGGAAAGAGAGAGAGAGAGAGAGAGAGAGAGCGAGAAAGAGAGAGAGAGAGAGAGAGAGAGAGAGATGGAGAAAGAGAGAGAGAGAGAGAGAGAGACAGAGAGAGATAAAGAGAGAGAGAGGGAAAGAGAGAGACAGAGATAGAGACAGTGTGCTCCTTGTGGGCAGTGAATCACACAGGAGAAAAGCCCGGATCTGCAGCTCCAGGTTCACTCAGGCAGCACGAGGCAGTAAAACTCTGCTTTCCCTTCAAGAAATCAGGTTCAGTGTCCTCTCAGCTTCTGACTAAAGACCCTATTTCTCTTTTTTGGGTTGGGGGGGGGGGGCATTGAGAAGGAGTGGGGGCACTGGATTCTTCTAGAACCCCCCTCTCAGTTCATCTTTCCTTCCTTCTCTTTCTCAACCAGCATGCCACCAACCATGCAGCTAGCATCTCTCTCTCTCTCTCTCTCTCTCTCTCTCTCTCTCTCTCTCTCTCTCTCTCTCGCTGCTTGCTGTTGCCATGGCAACCTGTCCTCCAGAAACTGCCTCTCTCCCTCCTGCATGTTAAACGTGTTCTCAGAAGCGGCAACGCGCTTAAATGCCATGCAAACAAGGACATATTCTACATTTACGGCCTGCGTTCACGCGCCTCCTCGCTTTCCGGCGTCCCTTCTGTCTGTGTGTCACATTCTGTGCTGCTCTTTCGTCTGAAGCTCCAGGCAGAACCACAAATACAGTTTCAGCACCGGCTTCAATTCAGAACCTATCCATTACTATACATCTGAAAACTCTGTTATTAAAATGCATCATTCGAAGTAAACTGATCTTTAACCACGTTAATGGTGTGAGTGGTACAGCGGGATCTGGATGCCACTCCCATCTCAGACCCTCCCCTGTGCAGTGAATAGACTCTAGCACACATGCTCTGCTGTAAGAAAACAATGTGTCCATTCCATTCTCAGCAAAAGAGTACATTCATCTCGCGTTATTTCCAATTTTAATCATGATCAGATGCATCTCTCTCTATCTCTCTCTCACTCACTCACTCACTCTCTCGCCCATTCAGTTTTTCTCTCATTCCTGTGCAAACACAAATCTTCCCTAATCCACTACAACCGTTGCACAAACCAGGCTAACAGAAGCTAAAGGTTTTATTAAAACACAGAATCTTACCTATTGATGCGCTATTTTATAAATGTGGCCCTTCTTTCCAATGAACACGAGTTCTTAGCTGATTTAGCTAATATCTAGGCCTGTTTACCTCCATAAGTATCACTGTGATGCTGCAACAAACACTTAAAAAGGTACAAGGCAGAGCATATGAGGGTGATGTATGAGGGTGAGACCTGATGGATGATATTTTAGTTCAGTCTCTCACAGCCACTGACTCAATGGACCCGTCAGGCCTAATACGAACCATAGCATTACGAACTGAAATCTAGACTCGTCTGTGTCCTGGCCACACAACACCTTTGCAGACTCTCTGGCACTATTTTCTCTCTTCCAGGGCCCAGATAAGCTGTGTGTGTGTAATTTGCGGAACATCGTTCCCCGGGGAGCACTTTAAAGGTAATGAGGACACGTAATGGAGAACTGGGTGCAGGACAGGAGAGAAGGTCAGGAAGCGCTAAATGGGAAGATGTGACTGTAGTCTCGAAAGCAACCTCATTCCAGATGAATGTTGTTTGAATTTGTATTATAACTGACCTTCCTCCTCGCTGGACCCCCTCTGCATGGGGCTGTGAAGAGGGATTGGAGTAGCCGGGACCGCCGGCGTGGTGGCGGGGGACTGGGTGCTCTTGGTGAAAATGCCGCTGATGAACTTCAGCATTTTTCGGTCTTTGCCTGCGTGGGTCGAAGCTCGCTGTCCGGCAGGAGGTTCCTTCCCCCTCTTCAGGTCCTCGGACAGCAGGTGCAGGTCACTGTTGTCCAGCGTGCGGCTCTTCCCCTTCCGCTGCGGTTTAGTCGGCGGACGTATGGCCGGAGCCGGGAGCGATGTTGAGATGGTTTTAAGCTTGTCCACCCGAGCATTATCACGTGTCATGGGTCCCGGAAACCCTTCCTCCGCTACCATTATCGGCTCGATGCCAAAGCGCTGGTACATGCCTCGCCCCTCACTTTCTGACCAAGAGGCCCGATACGGCCCCATCGTCATGGTGATGGTCACTGGGGGGGAGTGCTCTCTGGCCTTGCAGTCCAGGCTCTTGGCAGAGGAGGAGATGCACCGATTGGTCTCCTTGAGGTCCCGGCGGCCCATGGTCACCGCGGTGTGGGATCTCAGCAGGGCCTCGGGACGCTGGTTGAGACGGATCGGAAGGCTGGAGCGAACTGAGGTCCCGTTCGACACGCTGACATCTGGGGGCTTTTCTAGTGCTGGGATGTACAGGTCTGCCTTGTACGATGTCTCTGTTTTTGATGAGTCCTCTCTCCTGTCTTCACCATCGGGAGAAAGTGCCTCACCCCTGATCTCTTTGTGAAGTTCCCTGCCCTTGAACTTACTGACCACAGGCGGGCAGCCCGCTCCTTTGGGCCTGGGTGGAGGTGCTCTGAGTGGACAGACATTGTTGCTCTCTTGCTTCCTTTCATTACTAGGCCTCCATCCCCTGAGCTCTACTTTCTGCTCTTCAGTCTCAAAAGATCCAGGATCCTTCTCATCCTCCGGTGTTTGTGTTTGCGCTCCATGTTCTGGACCCTGGACGAAGGTTGGAGTCTGTGGTTTCGCTGGCTCAGCCCCTTCATCAGCCCCTATGGCCTCGACCTTGACCAGAGTGAGGGAGATGAGGTAGGTGGTCCGTCGCTGCAGGGTCCCTGAGTGGCTCATGTGTGTGGCAGTGGAGTCGGAGAACCCTTTAGGCAAAGAGACTGAGACGGTGAATGTCAACACGAAACCGGCTACACCTGAGGGACCTTCTGAGTAGAGCCTGAATGTGTCACACAGGCTTCACATGAAGGAACCTCAACACACAACCAGACCAGTCTTTACACTCCTGAGCCCATCACGCAGCCCTGGGAAGGACAGCGGAAAACACTGGAAAATTCTAAGAGCACAAAATGGGAAGGGGGAGGATTTTAAGGCCGAGCAAAGGAGTGAAATAAAACAGAAAGAATCCCACCAATCTCCAGACGCGACCAGCCTCAGCCCGAGCGTAAGGGTGCGTAATCACAGCGTGCTGTTCTTCCATTCATTCACAGCTGCCTCTCCTCCTCTCTTTCTCATCCCACAGATGGTTGGCGCACCATCCCTCCATCCCCTTCGGATCGGTGGAAGCGGTTCTCACTGTCTGGGATCTGTAGGCGGGAGGTTACAGTCCGGTCTAGACTCCAGCATTATGCAATCGAAGGTACGAGCACGACCGACTCCCTCCCGGAGAAAATCCCTGACGGCCGATAAGAGGAACCTCGCTCAGTCTGAGATGAGCCTCGGCCATGTGTCTCCGCTCCACCTGTTTATTCCCCCGGGGACTCCGAGACCCCCCGGATCCGGGTCTGTTTGCTCGGTGGAGAGCCTGGCGAGTCCCGGCGCTCAGTAATCCGCAGCTCACCGTGAGAGCCCGCCCGGATCCGAGCGCAGGGTCGGGAAGAGAAACGGAATCTGCGAGGAGAACCTGCTCCTACACCATCATCCCGCGAGACAGAACCAGAGGAACCCTTTTCTGGAAGCTGCAGCACGTTTTTCACCACTGCATCCCCCCTCTCTCTCTCTCTCTCACACACACACACACACACTCTCTCTCTCTCTCTCTCTCTCACACACACACACACACTCTCTCTCTCTCTCTCTCTCTCTCTCTCTCTCTCTCTCTCTCTCTGTCGCGCGTCTTGGGCAATTAGCAAGTCAAATTTATCTGAGGGAGGGAGAGAAGAGGCATACACTCTCTCAGGGAGAGAGACACACAGAGAGAAAGACAGAGATAGATAGAGATAAGGGGAGAGATAGGGAGAGAAAGAGAGAGAGAGAAGGCGAGACAGAGAGAATATTCAGCTCTTCTATAGGTACCCCATCCCTCTCTTCACTCCTCTCTCCATCCCTCTCTTCACTCCTCTCTCCGTCCCTCTCTTCACTCCTCTCTCCATCCCTCTCTTCACTCCTCTCTCCGTCCCTCTCTTCACTCCTCTCCATCCCTCTCTCCATCCCTCTCTCCACACCTCTCTCCATCCCTCTCTCCCTCCCTCTATCCACTCCTCTCTCCATCCCTCTCTTCACTCCTCTCTCCATCCCTCTCTTCACCGCTCTTTCCACTCCTCTATCCATCCGTCGTTCCACTCCTCTCTTTATCCCTCTCTTCATCCCTCTCTCCACTCCTCTCTCCACTCTGCTCTCCATCCTTCTCTCCATCCCTCTCTTCATCCCTCTCTCCACGCCTCTATCCATCCGTTGTTCCACTCCTCTCTCCATTCCTTTCTTCAGTCCCTCTCTTCATCCCTCTCTCCACGCCTCTATCCATCCGTCGTTCCACTTCTCTCTCCATCCCTCTCTTCATTCCTCTCTCCACTCCTCTCTCCATCCCTCTCTCCGCTCCTCTCTCTGAGGTCACACAGAGAGGACCCAACAGAACCCTTTCAGATCACACAGAGGACGGTGTTTTCAGTTGTTTGTGAAGTTAGTGTTGTTAGTGTATGAGATGTAGATGCAGGTGTGAAGAGGAGGGTCTTCAGTCTCCGACTGAAGACAGTGAGGGTCGCAGCGATTCAGACCACGGGAGCGGTTGAGGGGCTTCTCCAAAGCGTCCTGCTTTTCATGTTTTTTTTCAGACATTTTTCCAAAGAAATAAATGTCACAACGTTTCTACAACCTTCTCAAGGTACAAACACATCTACTATCTGCTTTCGGTCTATTTAGCTCTCGATCCGGATATAAAATTAATTGGACTAAATCATCATTATTGCATTTGAATTCAGTGACATCACCAATGTTATTGCTTTTCAATATTCCAACAGTAAGGCAATTCAGGTACCTGGGTGTGGACATTTCCCCATCTTTATCTCATATAGTATCACAGAACTTTCAAGGTCTGTATAACCAAATTGAGAAGGATCTTGAACATTTACATTTACATTTACCGCATTTATCAGACGCTTTTATCCAAAGCGACTTCCATTTCTTAACTACAGGGGACAGTCTGGTGTTAAGGGTCTTGCTCAGGGACCCAGTGGTGGCGTGCTGAAGGTAGGATTCGAACCCATGACCTCTTGCACCAGAGGCAAGTATCCTACCCACTAAGCCACCACCATCACCCCTTTTGTACGGTGGTCAAAGCTTCCAAATTCGCTTCAAGCCCGCATATCGATAATTAAAATGGACATACTGCCCCGCGTACATTTTTACTCTTCTATGATCCCCCTAGTGCCCCCAAAGGATTATTGGGAAAAATTACATTCACTTATATCCAAGTTCGTGTGGAACTGGAAGAGGCCTCGTCTGAAACGAAAGACTCTTCAACGGAATAAAGGTGCAGGGAGGATTGGCTTTGCCAAATTTTAAGGTGTACTGCTGGTCCTTTGTACTTCAACCTCTGTCTGTATGGTTGAACCCCGATATATCTGTTTCTTGGAGAGTGACTGAAGAGAATATATCAAAACCACACAGACTTCAAGACCTACTGTTCTCTAACATATCACCTAAAGATGCTAACTCACAATTAGGCCCCGTCCTTTCTTATGTACTCAGAATTTCTCATATCGCAATGAAACATGCTAATATAGACTTAAAATGGCACAAGCATTCTCCTATATTTAATAACTCCTCACTCCTTATTGGTAAAGAACCTCTCTCCTTTCCATTGTGGAGAAATAGGGGGATTAATGTCTTGAAGGACGTGTACAATGATGACGGTTTACGTGCTTTTAATGACCTTCAAACTGAGTATGAATTGCCAGGTTCATCCTTTTTCTTTTATTTACAATTGAGATCTGCCATGAAGGCATACGGCGTCCCACTTTTAACACATCCACTGCACACATTACTAGCATCACGAAATCACACACGAGGAATGGTTTCAAAGCTTTATCATTTAATTTCTGAGTCTCACGCGCCGCTCCCAGTAGAGGGTGTGCAGTGCAGAGACCTGTCCTCCATCACAGTGGATGAGATATGCTGGGACACAGTATGGAACAATCTACACAGAACCTCTAAAAACCCTGATCACAAATTAATTCATTTTAAATTCATACACAGAGTGTATCTAACTCCAAGGAAACACTATGCTATGAAACTCATCTCCTAATTGTGACTTATGCACACTCCGGGTGACAGGATCATTTATACACGTGCTGGGAATGTTCTAGTGTATTCGCTTTCTGGGGGCAGGCCTCTGTCACCTTGAGTGACATGCTTGAGGCTCATATTCCACTCTCACCAACTCTACTGTTACTGAATGATGACTCCACCCTAGAACTTTCGACTCCGCAAAGGCATATACATATACTAAAGGCTGGTCTAACTGTAGGCAACCGCCCCACACTTGGGCAACAACAGGCAAACTCTTTGCTGGATACAGTTATGATGGAGAGATCAGTGGCTCGGATGCATGCAGCCAGCCTGAAAACCCTCCATGCTTGGAATGCAGCTTACACTTTGGTTAGAGAAAAAGTGCAGCATTAATGTTTTTGGTAATGTTTGTATTGTACTTATGTGTTATATATTTTGGGAAAGGGAGAGATCCGGGGCAGGGAGTATAATAGGTGGGTCACCATTGGGGTGGTGGTGGTGGTGGGGTGTTAAATTGCTATAAAAAAAAAGATTGTTGTAATCTTGTAACCTTATATTCTGACTGTACATGACTGTATTGTGCTTATAATAAAATATAAATTTGATCCCAAAAAAAAGAAAAGAAAAAGAAAAACCACTGCAGCCACTTGAGACACCATGGCAACCAACAAGTAAAGCAGCTCATTCCTGAAAACCTCCTGTGCAGGTCTCAAGGTCTTCATGGGTTCCTCGTTTGCTCCTCCACGTCCTTCTGCTTTTATGATCCACAGGTTATTTTATAAAAGACGTGTTTCATTTCTTTTGATCCGAAGCCGTTATTGTATTTGTTTGAATGTCTGGAGCGTCACAAACCAACCACGTCCCAGAAGGAGGTCCTCCTCAACACCACGAGCACACCGCAGCAAGAACTACACACAACAATAACAATAATACTAATCATTTCAAACAATATTAATAATAATAATCAAATATGAATAATAATAATTGCTTTGTTTATTTATTTTCAGTATCTGACTACTACAGGAGGATTTGAATGTTTGATATTATTATTATTGATATTGATATTATAAGTATTATTACTTCTTAGTCATAATATATATAATTAGTATGTGGTGGTTGTCGTCTGATATTACAAAGAGTGTTTCAGTATGGGACAACCAGGACAGAGAGTGTGTGAGAGTCTGAGCCCTGTGTGAAGAGTGAAAGAATGAACACAAAAAGACCAGAGAGCAGTAAAAAGGATCAGATCAGTTTAGTGTGTTAACAGAGAATCCAGATCAGTTTAGTGTGTAATCAGGGAATTCAGATCAGTAGTGTGGAATCAGTGAATTCAGATCAGTAGTGTGTACACAGTGAATCCAGATCAGTTTAATGTGTAAACAGTGAATTCAGATCAGTTTAGTTTGTAAATAGTGAATTCAGATCAGTTTAGTGTGTAAATAGTGAATCCAGATCAGTTTAGTTTGTAAATAGTGAATTCAGATCAGTTTAGTGTGTAAATAGTGAATCCAGATCAGTTTAGTTTGTAAATAGTGAATCCAGATCAGTTGAATGTGTAAATAATGAATTCAAATCAGTTTAGTGTGTAAATAATTCATTAAAATCAGTTTAGTGTACTGTCCTGCTTCTCTGAACAGCAGGCTGAGGAACCGCACCCTGACAAGCCACACCTTCTGCATTCTGGACTTTACCTCCACACTCCAGTTTGACCTTTGACTCTGTGTTTACCACAGTGGCTTCAGATCACACACACACACACACACACACACACCAGAACCCTCTCAGATCACACACACACACACACACACACACACACACACACACACACCAGAGCCCTTTTAGAAAGAGGAACAGAGGAACCCAGGAGATGGTGAACATGGGGTTCAGGTGGACAAGGAGCACGATCTGCGCCCTAAACGCCGTTTATATGGTGAGTTACAGACTCCTGTAAACAAACAATCAGATTTCTGTAAACAATCAGATTCCTGTAAACAATCCCAGATTCCTGTAAACAATCAGATTCCTATGAACAGTGAAGTTTTTAGCTGGCTTGAGTTTGTAAATTCTGGCTGGATTTACTCTAGTCATGCAGGAGCTGTTAATCAATGCTTTTGATTTTTGTTACTTTAATTCATTATGTGACATCATATATATCCAGTTTTGTTTCCAGGCACAGCTTTGTGATGGATAAATAAGGAAATAAACAGGGTATAAACTATAATATATATATATATATATATATATATATATATATAGTATACATAACATTTTCAGACCCTTTCAAGTCTTTATTTCTGCATTTTCTTATTAAAAATAAACTGAAATATCCAGTTTACATAAATAAACAGACCCTAGACACTCTGAGAAGGGCAGTCTTTGAGAAACATCTACAGCTTGATTGGACTCTACCTGCATATTAAAGGTCCCACAGTTGATGAGGTGTGACCAGCCACAAGGTCCAGAGAACTGTAAGAATGGCTGTGAAACACAGATCTGGCGAAGGATTCCAGAAAGGAAGATACATTCTCAAATGGAATAAATTTGGAACCTCCTCTTCCTAGATCTGGGAGGTAGGGCTTGGTGAGGTGGGTAACCAAGAAACCAATGGTCACTCCTGAGTTCCTCTGCGCAGACAAGCATAAGTGCGTCACTCCACCAATCAGGCCTGTACAGCAGAGTGGCCAGACGGAAGCTGTTTCTCTCTAAAAGGCTCAAGAGTTTCCAGACAGCACCTTAAGGATTCTCAGACTATGACAAGCAAAATTCTCAAGTCTGATGAAACAGAGACTGAACTCTTCCCAAAGACGTGTGTGGAGGAAAGTAGGCAGTGAGCATAACCTAATTAATACCATCCCTACCGTAAAACATGGTGGTGGCAGCATCACACTGGGGGGACCAGGAGATCGGTCAGGATAGAAAATATATACAGTAATCCTCAGAGAACACAGTTTCCAGAGAGCTCTGGACATCAGGCTGGACCGAAGGTTTACATACCAACAGGACAACAACCCAAAGCATTCAGACATGAACCCAATAGAGCATCTTTGGAAAGACCTGAAAATGACCGTGCACAGACGTTCCCATCTATTCTCGCAGAGCTTGAAAGATTCTTTCAGAAAGGATGGCACAGAATTCCAAAAGAAAGGTTTGTAGGGTCATCCCAAAAAGTCACTGCTGCCAAAGGTGCTGCAACCAAGTACTGAGTGAAGGGTCTGAATACTTATATAAATGGGATATTTCAGTTTTGTATTTTTAATACATAAATAAAACACCGGAAACACCTGTTTCTTTGTTAATGTGGAGTTTTTGTGTGTAGACTGATCACAGAAAACATGAATTTAGTCTTAGGATCAACCATTGACTTAAGAACAGGACAACTTAACTGAGGACAACTTGAAGGGGTTTGAAAACTGTCCTGCATTGTAAATCTCTCTCTTCCTGAGAAATCTAGTCTGTAACAGCTGCTCTAACTTCTCCCGGTTAGGTAAGTAAAGGGGTGGGGCAGTAGGTTGGATGCAGGTTGGAGACGAAGGACAGAAGATCACCAGGAGGAGAGCTGGAGACCACTATAGGGAAACTGTACATTCAGCTTCTCCTCCCTGTTCGACTGGAACCCAAATTCCTGTTTCAGGGCTGCTCAAAATTAGCATCAAAATCAAACAAAAGTACGTTTAAAATAAAATATAGATTCATTAATTTCTGACATGTATATTTAAAAAGACCTTAAAAATCAGGATCCTTGAGTCCTGGGCAGAATTTGCTGGCTTCAGTAGCGCCCGCTGCTGGCGTCCACCATATCCATGAGGTGTCTCTGGGACAGTGAGGAAATGTGGGGATGTTTCCAGATGAAAGTGAGGTTACTCTGTGCTCGTCAGGTGTTGGGCGCCCTGATGATCGGAAAGGCCGTCTGGAGCAGTGGCTTCACGTTAGCCGCCAGCGTGAACATCACCAGAGGGGTGGTGACTCTCGGCATCTTCCTCATCCTCGTCTCCATCATGGGCACGTTCAGTGTCCTGAAACACCACCAGGTTCTCCTGTTCTTCGTATCCTTTCACAAACATCTAAAACACGTGTTCTTGAATTAGAAAGTTCTGTGTTCTTAGCTTTTTAAAGAGAAAAAAAGGAATTAAAACAAGTATTCAAGCAGAGCAGTGAAGGAACAAAATCTAAAAAATGAAGGTAGCACTCTGATTGGTTGAATCAGGTGTGTTGGTTTGGGTGCATTCAGTCAGGTGTGTTGAAGCAGGTGTGGTGGGTTGGGGGTGACAGGTTAGGTGTGATGGGTAAGGTTTGTTGGGTCGGGTGTGTAAGGAAGGATTGGGTGTGGTGAGTTAGGTGCGTTGGGTTAAGTGTGTCGGGTCAGGTCTGTTGGAGCTGGTGTGTTGGGTCGGGTGTTTTGGAGCAGGTGAGTTGGGTCAGGTGTGATGTGTAAGGTATTTTGGGGCAGGGGCGTCAGGAAGGAGCAGGTGTGTTGGGTTGGATGTGTTGGGTCGGGTCTGTTGTAGCTGGTGTGTTGGGTTAAGTGTGTTGGGTCGGGTGTGTTGGAGCAGGTGAGTTGGGTCAGGTGTGTTGGGACAGGTGTGATGTGTAAGGTATGTTGGGGGGGTGTCAGGAAGGAGCGGGTGTGTTGGGTTGGGCATGTTGGGTCAGGTTAGGTGTGTTTGGGAACCCCTGGTCTAGCAGATGTGTCTGAGGAATGCTGTGCTTTAAGCAGCTTCATGAACCTTAGAGCCTGGAATAGGTTCCTTCAGTTATCTCTGCAGTTCTCGGCCATGCTGCTCCTCATGGTCCTCTTCCAGGTGGGCGTGTCCTGCTCCTGCCTCACCTTCAGCTCCGAGAAACAGGCAGGTTCACCCGCACACCTCACCTTCCGTCTCCTGCATCTTCTCCCAGCGTTCCTCAGTTCCACAGTGTTTCCCTGAGTGAGTACGAGTGCGTGTCTGTGTGTGTGTGTGTGTGTGTGTTTCAGGAGCAGGTTCTGAGTGAGTCCTGGCGGATGATGGATGCCGATGCGAGAAGGTCTCTGGAGCAGAGGATGGACTGCTGTGGTCTGATCAGCAGCTCTCAGGATCCAGACGAGTTCCGCCTGGACGCCAGCCTGTGTTCCGCTGTACGTTCCTGCTCATCTGGCTCCGCCCCTTTTAGAACCAAGTGTGATAAAGTCCTACATCATTCCATCCATTCAGCTTACAATGCTTAGCCCCGCCCATTTCTGCTGAAGTCATAAAAAGTGTTCATCTGCGTATTTCAGAACCACAGAAAACTGTTTACTGAATGAATGGAAAACAATCTTTTGCGGTGTAGGAGAAAAGAAGTGTGCGGTCTTCTAGGTGGCTGTTAGTGTACTGCTGAGAGGTTGCTAGGTGCCTAGCTGGTTCTGCGGCTGTTCCTAGGGGGGTTCTAAAAAGAGGCGGAGATTGAAGAAGAGGAATAAAAATTTGCCCACGATACTGTAGACCATATAGCACTGCCCCACCAGTCAAACAGTAAAATATTTGATTGTTTGTTGCTATGGGAACAGGTAGGGGTGCCGTATCTATCAGTTCGTCTTCAGACTGCGGGAGGAACCTGGAGCTCCTGGCTGGGAAGGAGTTTTAAATCAGACTCTTGATCTGAAACCAGTCGAGGATCATTGAAGTGCTGAGTGTAGAAGTGCAGTTCCAGGTGCAGGTGTTCTTATGGTTCCATGTACAGGTTCTTGTCTAAAGTGGTACCTGTTCTGTTGATGTCTATGTCTGTCTTTAAGGCTTGTAAAGTTAAAGGGTTCTGCTACAAATGTGGGGACTTGATACTGCAGGACGCCAACGAGACCCTCACGTTCCTGGGAGGCGTCGGACTGATCTTCAGCTTCTCCCAGGTCTGTCTAAACTCTGGAACATTCATTTCATATTCTGATATTCATCTACCGGACAGAATCACCACACACAGTTCCCACACACCAGTAAATAAACACGTGACACAGAGGAGTCTTCAGTGTGTGTGTATGTGTGTCATGTGTGTGATATTTTCTTCTCTTGTAGATTCTGGCTGCGTGGCTGGTCCTCCGCTACAGAAACCAGAAAGACCCTCAAACTTTCTAATGAAGACAGTTCTTCATCTATGGGACACACACACACACACACACACACACACACACACACACACACACACAAACTGTATGAGAGAATTAGTGAGGTCAGACGCTAAGGCTGGAACATTGCTGTGAGGATTTGATTGTATAAGAGCATTAATGAGGTCAGGTACTGATGCTGGAACATTTTTGTGAGAACATTGTTGTGAGGATTTGATTGTATGAGAGCATTAGTGAGGTCAGGTACTGATGTTGGAACATTGCTGTGAGGACTTGATTGTATGAGAGCATTAGTGAGGTCAGG
The DNA here is from genome assembly GCA_037577145.1 of Brachypetersius gabonensis. NCBI lineage: Eukaryota > Metazoa > Chordata > Actinopteri > Characiformes > Alestidae > Brachypetersius > Brachypetersius gabonensis. The sequence continues at coordinate 12,665 of JBBJLR010007855.1, forward strand.
TACTGATGTTGGAACATTGCTGTGAGGACTTGATTGTATGAGAGCATTAGTGAGGTCAGGTAATGATTTTGGAACATTGCTGTGAGGATTTGATTGCATGAGAGCATTATTGAGGTCAGGTACTGATGTGGGAACATTACTGTGAGGATTTGATTGAGAGTGTTAGTGAGGTCAGGAACTGATGTGGGAACATTACTGTGAGGATTTGATTGAGAGTGTAAGTGAGGTCAGGAACTGATGTGGGAACATTACTGTGAGGATTTGATTGAGAGTGTTAGTGAGGTCAGGAACTGATGTGGGAACATTACTGTGAGGATTTGATTGAGAGTGTTAGTGAGGTCAGGAACTGATGTTGGATCAGTTCTGGATGGAGCTCCATTACTCCAGAGGCTCCACAGTCCAGCACTGAAGGGGTTTAGACGCTCTAGACCCTGACAGTTACCTCAGGGTCGGGTTCTGATGGTTGCTGCGTCTCCATGGAAACACAGGAGCTGTGAAGACCTTCAAGCAGAAAAAACGTCTGGATTCTTTTGGACAGTGTGTATGAAAAAATGTGTAAAAGTAGTGAAACTTTGTTTACTGTATGAACTGAGAAGAGCAACCAGGAGCTGAACAGATGTTTTTACATTAAAGGGCTCATTTCTTACATGTTTTGTGCTTTTCTTGTCCCTGAGCTCCACTTACGTGGCTTTAATTATTAAAAAAACATTAATATCTACACAAACATTTTCCATCCTTTTCACTTTCCATCCCTCAGAATGAAAAGGGCTGCTAAGATAATACTGTAAAGTGTAAATAGTGCAGAAACAGTTTTTTTAACCTCAGGGTTCTCGTCTTTAACTCCAGATGGTCCTGTTCTAAACAAATGACCAGTGAATGTGCATTCCCAGATCAAACATCCTATTCTTTATACGAATAACCGGAATTCCGGCATGATTTAACATAAGAACTTTTTCTTGAGGGAAATTCTTTTGTCATAAACGTGCTCAATGCAATAATGTATTCCTAATGTGTACTGCAGTTTAATCGCAGTGCTTTATCCAGAACCAGCTGATAAGAGATCAGTGCCGAATCACAGAAACCATCCCATAATTACACAGGAACAACAACCAGGCCTGTAAAAGATAAACAGCTTTAATAGAGTTTAGCAACATCCAAGTGTTACGAGTCCAGAAAGAGAAAAACAGATGAAGCTGCGCGCGCACACACACACACACACACACACACACACACACACACACACACACACACACACACACACACACACACAC
>JBBJLR010007864.1:0-5000 GCA_037577145.1 Brachypetersius gabonensis
GAGAGGAAAAGAGAGAGAGAGGAAGAGAAAAACAGAGAAAGAGAGAAAGACAGGGAGAGAGATAGTACAGGGAGAGAAAAACAGAGAGACACAGGGGGAGAGAGAGAGAGAGAGAGAGGGAGGAAAAGGAAGAGAGAGAAACAGAGAGAGAGAGAGAGAGAGAAAGAGAGAGAGAAAGAGAGCAGGAGAATAAGAAAGGGAGAAAAAGACAAGTGGGCTGAGAAAGAGAGAACCAGAGACAGAGAGAGAAAGACAGTGACGAGAGAGAAAGAGAGAGGGATAAAGAAGGAAGGAAAGATGAGAAGGAGCAAGGGGGTGAGGGAGATATAGAGAGAAGGAAAGAGTGAGTGAGAACCAGAGAGAGAGAGAGCAGAAGAGTGAGAGAAAGAGATGATGAGAGGGAGAAAAAAGCAAGGGGATCAAGAGAGAGAAACACAGAGAGAGAGAGACCGCAAGAGAGAGAAGAGGGAAGAAAAGAAAGGAGAAAAGGATGGAGGAGTTGAGAAAGGTATAGACTGAAGGAAAGAGAGAAAAGCAAACGAAGTGAGCAAGAGAAGCAGGGGGGGAGAGAGAAACAGAATAAGGGAGATAGTGAGAGGAGGGAGGGGGTGAGGGGGTGAGGGAAAGAGACTGAAAGAAAATGAAGTAATGAAAGAGAGAGGCAGACATCTGAAAACATGCAAGAGAGGCATATAACATTAAAAACAGATATACAAAAAGAAAGAGGGCAGAGAGAGCGAGAGACAGAGAATGAGAGAGAGAAGAGGAAAGACAATAGATATTTCAGTTTAGAAAGGAAGGTGATGCAGCGAATTTAAACTCTGACGGTGTGCAGATTTATACTCCGGCTTATTAGCCTGATCAAATCTGAGGGCAAACACTGATCTCAGAACTGAGATGGACTGAATGCTCCCGCATCAGCGACTTAACTCATCCAGACACACAACTACCCCCTCACCAGCACACACCTCAAACCAGACCTGCAAACATGAGCAAACAAAGTGTTGACTTCACTTTACTGTATGCAAATACTGTAAACTAACTGTGTGTGTGCGCACGTGTGCGCGTGCGTGAGAGAGAGAGAGAGAGAGAGAGAGAGAGAGAGAGAGAGAGAGAGAGAGAGAGAGAGATTGATTACAGGCTAGATTGAATGTGTTGTACCAAACAAGAAGACAGGATGAATGATAAATGAATAATGAAATGAGTCAATTAATCAACTAATAGTCAATATATATTCATTGCTGTTTCCTTACTCTAACATACCTAAAACAATGAATTAGCCAACTAACAAGATCATTAAGATGATAGGGGCACTCCAGGACTAAGGCTGGGGATCTGCGTATTATTAAAAAATATTGGAAAAACAAATAATTGCAGCCTTAACTGAAAAGCTCAATTGTCATAGACCTCAACTGAAATAGAACTTCTATTTGTCTTTTATTTTAGACTATACACTTTCTATTGTTCTTGTGATCCTCTGGGATAACTGAGCAACGCAGGAGATTCACCTCCGTACTGCATTTATGGCGGAACATCTGGAAAAGAACAGCAGGAACTATTCTTCTAAAAAGGTTAAAATGCTGAGATGAGCTGTAATTCGGCTTGTGTTGGGTTTGGCATGGCAATGCTGGATCCCTCCTGGTTCCTGCTGGAGGATAAGAGTGCTCAGTGGAGGAGTGAGGGCAGCCTTTGGGCAGCAAGAGGCTAACAGGACCAGCTTTGTGCAAGACGTTTGTTATTCCTCACTGTGTGGGGGTGTGTGTGAGGAGTGTCTGGAGTTGAGGGTATGTGTGTCTATTCACTGAGTCTGTCTGTGTTTACGAATAGGGCTACATCTGGAGATAGTATGGACACACGCACGCACGCACGCACGCACGCACGCACGCACGCAGCCTGCCAGTTTCCATACCAATCCTGTAAGCTGAATTCTTCAGAATTCCTAAAATCAGGGGACGATCATAAAAGTAGATCACATGCCTGATAGTCACACATTAACGGCTTTATTACATTTGCAACGTCGCATCATACCGTTCCTTTTTGCCCTTTACTGCATGTTTACATTCAAAAAAATTATTCCGAGAAGAATGTTTCTACGTCAGCATCATAGACACGGCCGTTTTTGTTCTGAGGACAGTCCGTCCCCGGCATTACATTCCGAAATTAGAACATGAAACAGCCCACAGATTAATTTACTGTATTCTACTTATTTTAATTTACTTTGATAGGCTTAATTCGATTATCAAACAAAGTATGTGGCTCGGAAATAATGTCAGGAAACACATGTGTAAATATTTGGGAAACCTGGTGGAAAAGTTTTGGAAAAGTCCATCCCTTCTTAAGCGCACTTGCAGTATATAAACTACAGCTATAGTTTTCCATATAGGTCATATTACATTATGACAGTCCTGCACTATAACTGCACTTTCAACAGCCTGATCCTATGGCAACAGGTGCAAACAAAAGTAAAATAATACATGGAAAACTGGTGAAACTTTTCTGAAGAGCTAAATCAGACCTACCGTCGCCTAAGCCCCCTTTTCAAGACACATCCTGTATTTACAACAGCACCCCTGAGAGCAACGGTGAAATGTTTACAGTTAATGTCGACAAACTGTTTCATCAATGACACTCAAAGAATTACGAGTGAAGAGCGATTTCACAGAACCACCTGCAAGCTCTACCATAAAAGAAAGCTCAAAATAGAAACAGGAGTCATTCAGTGGTTCTATTGAATTGGATACAATGAGGGAGAATGGCCATTCTTTGTGTATTGCTTGTAAAGGATGAATCTCCAGTCCAATGAATTATCAATAGTAAATACAAGCAGACACAAATATCCACCAATCCTTGAGAAAGTATAACAATAAAAAATGTTCACTCCAGTTTTTTGTTATTTCATTCACAATAATAACATTCTTTGCAGGTAACTATTTGCCCAAAAGTATATTCAGAATTTTAGGAAGTCTACTCGATGACTACTTTGTGATCTGAATGATAAACATTTTTGAAATGTCTTTCTTTACAACGAGAACTTACAATGTCTACAATGCAAATACGGCCATGTTATTTTCTATAGATACCTGCATGTATATGTATAATATGTAAACACAAAGTTAAAATAGTGGTAAATCTGAAAAAAAAACTTATTTTTTGCTATCTCAAACAGATTAGCATTTCAACACCTTCAGCACTCCACTAATCAACTAATCATCTAGCTCCTCAGAAACTCTATTTCAGAGCAGTGAAAATCCATTGTGTAGAGCTACAGCTCCTCCAGGACTGGACGTCTGATACTTCTGGTAGAACCTCTTAAAGAGGTTACCTGTCTCCTGTCTTCTGGAAAGCTCTGCATCTGCACCTGTTGGTGTGTAGTGCACTGGGAGGTCAGCCAGTAAAGAGAACAGGTCAGTGACAGCCTGCTGAGTGAAAAAGAGAGCGATCATCCAGAGCTCACTGTGCAGACTGTCAGTTTGTCCGTTTACTGCCTGACCTCTCAAACACTCTGTAATACTCTCACAGCTCATGTTTCAGTGATTGTATTTTTGTGTTAGAAGGCGGGGAACAATTCCAGCAACTATTTATTTTTGCAGGATCAAAAAGCAGTCAGGACGTTGCCGTATTTGTATGAATTAAATTGTGAATTTTATGAATTGTACACCTCTAGTAAGCTGGAAGAGTGAGAAAACTGTGGTGAAGGGACAAGTGAGTCGCTGAAGGTATGATACTTTTTTACATGCAGCCTTATACTGCCAAATATAGTAAGTCAGTGGTGGTCAAAATGAAGTTAGTGAATGACACAAACCAAAACTGTGCTGACTTTGTGCATGTTGAAATTCTAAACATTTCAAAGCTATCCAGTATCAAAAACTGTGGACTAAGTGTGGTGAGAGTATTTATTGCTAAACAATATTTATTGTCTAAATGATGAAAGCCAGTCTTTCACTCTGTCATTAACCAATATAGTAATTGAATATATAGTAATTTAATTGCACTGTTTGTATCTGAAGATAAATGGCTTTAACCGTCTGGGTTTTAGTGTATCGCAGAAATTGAGACACTGCTGTCTGGAAACACAGACACACTCATCAAAAAATCAAAGCCTGGAGTTACTGTACACATATCGGAGAACACGACAGGTTTGAGTTACTGAAGAGCCACATGAGAACTGTGTAGAAGAGTGGATGATAGAGTAGGCTACATGACGACATCTCTATGCCATTGTCCACCTACAGCAATTCCATTATGATTCTTAATGACAATTAATGCATACTTTTTGTATGATGTAGAATGATATATGGAGGAACTATGTACAATTATTGCAATATATACAGTAACATATTTGCTTTTTTGTGGCAATTCATGCATTTTGTGCTAAAGTATTAAGAAAAATATAATTTACTAATTATATGAATTCAGCTACATATCTATATGAAACACAAAGAAAGAGCGTCTTGGGATGGTGAAATACTCCTGTACTCAGAGGCAGGAGGTTTGAAAGTAGCCAATGCAAGAATGTTAATGATTTCTCTTTGCTGTTGATTGGCTGCTGCCCTGTGCCGCATCTCTGGCAGCTGCAGTCCAGCATTCTTGCATCAGAACAGTTTTCCGTGTGGAGCTTGAGTGTTTCGCTAAGTGTCCTCGTGTTTTTGTTTTGTTCTTCTTAAAGGCCTGTATTTTTTTTTATTGTTAATTAGATTCATTCATTACTGTATTTACCCTGCTTATAAAAAAAAAAAAAAAAAACAGCGCATACCAAAGGAATGAATTACAGTACAGTAAATAATATCGGTATTTTACATTCTAGCACCACGGGAGACAGCAGTTCAGTGTACACTGTACAGTACAGATATGGGTTTGCCATTACATTTTATTGACAGCTAAAATTAAATGCAAGTGTTTTGTGAGCATGTTTAGGAGCTCTTTAGGTTTACACTATAAAAAAAGGCATTTTTAGGCATTGTATTTACCACAGATAACCCAAATCCAAAAGGAGCATCAGG
>JBBJLR010007864.1:7500-13932 GCA_037577145.1 Brachypetersius gabonensis
CATTTACCTTCAGAAACAACAGCGCCTAAAGTACACCAAAACAAGGGACAAGCAAGTCTCACATGGCCAAATTACATTAAGAAGCAAACCGAATGAGACAGAACGGCACTTATAATTGGCAAGAATGGTCTTGCTGCGTTTTATTTGGAAGCAGTACTTCATGTGATGGATTTGCTTGATATGATACTGACGTTCTTGATATGATAACTTCAGTATTTCCTCCTCTTCCATTTGGTTAGGAGCCACTTAAGGACATGGCGAAATGATTGACAGCTTACCAAAAAAGTTCCCATGAGTTTAAAAGAAACACATCCAAAGACCACAACAGCAGCCCTGCAGGTGGCTTCTTTCAAATTAGGTTAACACACAGGGTTAGCCAAGTGCTAAAAACGTCTCCGCTTAAGGCATGAACATGAGATGGTATTTCTTGTTTGTTTTGATGTTAACAGACGAGAAAAATCCATCTCCTAGAGCAGGTGCACAAATAAAGGAGCCTCAAAGAAGTTCTTTCGCGGGGCAGCCTCCACCTGGCCTGTGTGTAGCCCAAGTGCAGCGGGAGGTTATGAAGCGTGGGAGCTCTGGCTCGAGCAAAATTCTCCAGGGAGGATGGCTATATGGGTGGAGAATTTTTCTGAGTGGTGGTGGAGCCCACAGATTTTTTGTTCCTGAAACTTTCAGACTACATACACCCCTAGTTATGACTAAACCGCAAAACAATAGCAGGCAGCCTTTGGAGCAGGGCTGTTCTGAGGAAACAGGCTCTTGTTCCACACATGCTTCCGCACAAGCATTACACAGACCTTGGCAGCAGCACAAATCATATGAAGTAATTTAATCATTAGTAGTTTAAGGGGCAACACTTGATACACATTTGTGCCCATAAAGCAGCATGGAGTGCCTCATGAACACAAGTCATATGACCTCACTGTGGGGTTTTCCAAATTCTACTGAAATGTCCAAACCAGATTCCCCTAAATCTGCTGAACCCTGTTCATTTGGATCAAAAATACTGTAGAGACTGGAGGTTCGGTCCAACAGAAAGGGTAATTCAGGTTCAGGAAATATGGTCCTGCTACAGGTTGTGCTGAGAGCTGTGTTACATGATAGCCGTGCTGTAGGAGGGGTTCCCAGATCCACAAATCCAAATCTAGGGCTCAGGAAACAAAAGGGATGCCCTCTGATCAGTTCTGAAAGGGGACAGGTCATAAAAGAGCACTGACACAGTCCAATGTAAACCGTCATGGCCCAACGTGTTTGGAGAAACTGAAATTCAAGAGCTCACCTTAACCTGGACACAAGGCTGAGAAACCAATACAATCTAAAGTGTGATTTTAAAGTCGATGGTACCAATGGCTATAAATGCAAAATGGCCCTATAGTTTGCTATACCAATAATTAAACAGACTACTAAAAACAAGCAAAAAAAATATCATATTTTACCCAAAAATATATTTTGAAGAATCAAGAAAAAGCATAAAATTATTACTAGATAGGCTTATTCTATAAGAAATTCACCATGTTTGATGATGGTGAATCACTGGCACAAGCTATGCAGCCTCCTGTTTGCCAAGCTTGGATAGCAAAACATTCATGTTGTAAACAACACCTGGATGAGCCAACCCACTTTTGTTATCCAGGTTTAGAATGCCTTTTGTATGTGTTTACTTTAATGACTTATAAGTAACATGACTAAGCCTTCCTAAGACACAGAAATCACTTCCTAAAACCAGACAAGCCAGCCTGGGAACTGAGCTTTCTCAGAGTGACATGGGAAAGAAATGGGAAAAGTTATAGAGATGTAGTGTTTGGCACTAAAGGTCGAGAGAAACAAAACAGAGAGACAGGAAAAGAACAAGGGAAAATGGGGACTGTGAGGCTTTGGCAGTCTGTAAGCTCAATCATTTAAAGCAGAGAAGCACACACAGGCCTTTTTGTGTATGACTACATTGTAGTAACTAAATCCATTTGCTCTCAAACAAGGGACTCCACAAACTAATGCTTGTAGCAAAGGTTTGTTGCTACAAACAATTGCCACTGAAAGAGACAGATTCTGTACCCAAAAATAGACATTTTGCTAACCATTTGACAACCTTACTCTATACACAAAAACTTCAACCATACATGTTGATGTTGAATGGAATCTAATAAGCACAATATTTTTGAATATTACTAATCGGTGAATACTGGCTTTTCATTATTAGCACTATTAACTACACTGTTCCTTTAATGTTGCTGACTGAAATTCCACCGAATGTTGTGAACTACATAACGGTCTCTAATTGTGATGTGATGGCAATCAAATAAAACACTTTAATTGAACAGGACAGTACAAGTAGGTTTAACCTATTAGGGTCTTCCAGTTTTAGCTTTCCTGCAACAGCACCAACACAGGCCATGCAAGAGGGCAAAAACACCCTTTCAGGACATTTTCATGATATCATTGTCACAATATTCTGATTTTCACACAAGCTGGAGTGGAGCAAATGTACCAGCAAAATTTGTACTAAGGAGGGTACTTATTCAATTTAAGGAACAAGAGGAAAAATTTAACAACAGGTAAAAACTAGGGCTGCGAAAGTTAATGCTTATTATCGTGTTGACACATTATTTACATAATGCCGACAATTATTTTATCACGCGTTAACACAGGTTTTTATTTTGAAGGTCGGTGCTTTCACCGAAGTAACGCGAGCAGGGCAGACTGGGACTTTCTTTACCAGGTTGGGTTTTCGAATCTCGGCCGCATCTTGGGCCTTTTCGCAGAACGCACAGATTGACACCAGCGCCGAGCTATTTAATATGGACAAAAGTAATGGAACATCTGACCCCCGCAATAACCAGCCCACACAAACGGCGCTCCCATTACTTTTGTCCATATAAGACGCCTGACCATTACACCAAATGTGACTTTAATACTGGTTCCGCGCACATGCTCTGCAGCTGCTATAATGGCTGCGCCCCCATGCTCTGGGAAATTGTTTTTCAATAACAAGCTAGATAAAATGTGAACGCCCTGCAGTGGCAAATAGATTTGATTTTATATTAGATTTGATTACATTAATGTTTTTACAGAAATATTTGAACTTCAGTTGTGTGACTGTGTTAAAGAGAACACTGCGGTTAAAAATCCCCTTATTTGTTTAAAGTCTTTTTTTTTTTACAGTGTTACTTGACTTTTGTCACTAATAAAGATAAATCTGCACAAAGCAAACATAGTTGTCTACTCCTATGGTGATAAGAGCATTAAAAACAGTATATTTACTATGGCAAACATAAGATTAATTAAAAAAAAATAATTCAATATTTTAATCTACTGACAGCCCTAGTAAAAACACATTTCTATGCAACTTGGTAATTCTAGTATGAAACTAATGCTGTTACTACATGCTAGTCATTGTTTCTAGGATCCCTAACATTAGTCTAAATCAGTCTTTTTTTAATACATGCAGTATTTAATAATACATCATCAATGTTCTAGAGCTTCTGATTATATGTGTGATACCTTCATAATACCATCTAGATGAAGAGTGCAATTCTCCCTCTAGACAGATTAAGCCTTGTACATTAAATAAATAACCAGGTCACTGGCAATAATCCAGGTACTGTTTTATCTTGCCTTAGTTTACTCAGGGAGGTCAAATTTGGCCAGAGTCAGGGCTTCGCTAGTGTACCTTTGTAATGAGCGTCCGGTACTCCTCCACCTGATGATCGTTGTTATGGCAACCTGCCAGGAGCTGCCATACCTCTCCCCTGAGAGCTTCTGGGACGCCACTGCGGACGAGTGCCGGGAGCTGCTTTGGCCGCACTGCCAGGTTCATGTGCCTGAGAAAAAGGTTGAGGTAGCCCATAAACATCACCAACACAAGGTGACAGTAACACCATGAACTATCACCAATTTAACAATGACAACAGTATTGAAAAGCATTTACTACAAATTGTCTCCAATGTACACAGCAGGGGCTCATGGACAACCTTTTAATTACATTAACTGTAATCCCAAGGTAATAAAGTGTCTCAGAGTAAAAGCATTCAATGACGTCAAATTGCAAATTGTGTAGAGATTGGATGGACACCTCCCTACCAATATCCAGTGACTACTTAATTGTCCATAATAATCATTTTAAACAAAACAATTCAAATAAACAGTTTACAGTTCTGTTTCTCTTTTTTTCATCTAGCAGTACTAAACTAAATGTTGTCTTGTCCAGTTGTTCTGGTGCTCTTGTGTATTGTTTCCTTGTACTCTCCTTCATCTTGTCTGCACTGGGTCTTGTGGTGTTCTGATCTGTTCTGTTCTGTGTTGCATCACGGTCCTGGAGGCACATTGTTTCGGTTCACTGTGTACGCTGTGACCACGGTTGAAATGACAATAAAACCTACTTGCCTACTTAACTGGATTTCTTGCCAAAGTGTGATTGGCTGAAGCTTTATCGCACTTTAATATGCACCAAAGCTCAGTCCAGTAGAGGTGTGGAAGAGGACCAGGTAAGAAAGAGGACGAGTTCATATGAACAATTCTGTGCTATCATGTTTGGTGTTGATTTAGTAAGAGACTAGTTTTGCACAGTATATACCGATACTCAAAACGTGGAAAAAACTAAGTGCAACAGTATTTTTATAGTTTAGATGGAAATACATATTTCTAGATCATTGGTTTGAAAAGGTAACAGTACCTACTTTAAAAAAAATGAACTTAAAGGTTCCAGTCAGGTTAAAATAAAGGATTTCTGGTATTCTGTGATAACAGTATTTTGTTATTGGTTACGTGGACAATAGCACCAGCCTGTGGGTTTCCCTCATATGTACATGTAGTGTGATGTTAATGTATGAAAGACGTTAGCATCTTATGGCTGGAGTACAGTTAATGCTTTTGTGTTCAGGCAAAATCAAACGTGCCAAGATAAGTTCTCAATAGTCCATAAAGTGCCATGTAGTCCTATTCAGCGTTAAGTAAAGGCATAAGCAGAACTTGACAAATAATAATGTAAGATGTAAGCGCAAATTTCCCCAAATTTTTTATTTTTGGTAATGACCTAGGTACCGCCTGAAGAAGTGAGTATTCAGCAGGGTGGGCAAGTTATTTTAAAAATGTAATTAAACTGCTGATTACTCCCTTTAAAAGAGAGCAAATTACTAATGTGATTCCTTAAAAAGTAATTATTTACATTACTAGTTAGATTACTAGTTAAGAAACTCTTAAGTCAGCTCAAACACACACTTGCATTTAGGTCTCCCCTGGATGACGTCATGCTTGCAACTGTCAGACAGTCTGCCTGACACTGGCAGGTTACTGTGAATTACTATTTTAAATCAATAAAGCACTTGATTTTATTGGTAACACCAGTGTTATGCCGGTGGACACTGAAAAAAGTTCATATTATTCAAAACTATTTCACATTTGTCGTTTTTTTTATTTCACAGCTCAAAAAATTAACTAGTTTTAGTATGTCCTATTTGAAACTCCTTCAATTTTCTCCTCCTAGCCGTCATACCACTGAACAATCACAGAAATAAGATACATTAAAAAACAATTTTGAGGTTGAGAATAGATCATACCACCTAAGCAACGCATCATGTTATACTGAAAGTGAAAAAAACGAGGTGCAGGTATACTGTATATGGGAATTTTGTTCAGACAATATTAACACAAAATGTAAACAAAATGTGTCTGCCTGAAAAGTAACATATATCTTTTAAAATTAAAACTAAATTGTGTGGTTTTCCTCATATAAATCCACAATGATTTCTTCAAAAACAAACTGAAATGTTTAAACAAACTGCTTTCTATAGAGGCGTCCAAACTGCTAGCACCAATATTGCTAGCCTATAATCAGTAGTGAGGTGTCATGCCCTCTAAGAGCCGATGCTTTGTGGTGAATCAGAAGAGCTGACTCCCATCGAGTGAGAGCCGGCTCCCATTCTTTGAGAACTTTGTTTTGATTGGCAGCATGGCAGCCTTCTGGCCAATCACATGTGAGGATACAGGATCATAAGAAGGGTCTGTAATCAGCAAATGTAAAATGTGAGCTGCGTTCAGTCTCGCAAGAGTGATTCGTTCAGTTTAGCGTTTATGAAAAATAGTTCAATGAACGCATTTGTGCACAACACTGGGTAACGCAGCGGTAACATAACGTTACTTAAAATTGTAACAGTAATCTAATTATCACTTTAAAAAATATATATTTTACTACAAACTGGAAGTCCACATATTAGAAACATTGTCTTAGGCACCTGAGAAAATTATACTTAAAAGCTGTTTACTACTAGGGAGCAGTATTAAGTTAGTGTTTAAGCTAATATTTTAATAGATGCTAATTATAATACATTAAATTAGAGGTCAACTCTAACTACACTTCTCACAAAAATTAAAGGAACACTTTTTTTATTGGGCCTGGCATAAAATCAATTAAACCTGTCTGATAATGTTCTGGTT
>JBBJLR010007874.1:0-13932 GCA_037577145.1 Brachypetersius gabonensis
TCTGGCGTGCTGGTCGCTGGCGTAGCGTAATACTGCCCCCACTGATAGTGTGGTACTGCAATGCAGAGGGGCGTTTATTTTTCAAATTAAACGCGCAATCAATTTATTTTAAAGCTTTAAAGAAAATAAATTAACACAAATAGTTAACGCGATATTTTTACAGCCCTAATTTTTAGGCATTTTTAAACCACATCACAATATTACAGGTTTGCACTATACGCGGGTGCTCTCGGAATGTTTGCTGTATATTTATTTTATGTATTTATATGTGTGTGTGTGTGTGTTTTAAAATATTACTATGTGCAGCATGCAGTTTTTCTGATGCATTATTATTGTTTCTGTCAATGTCACAATGAGTGTGTACCTGTACTTAGCCACGATGTTCATATACTGTACATACACACAAAAATTTTTTTTATTATTTGTATAGTGTACATTTTATACTGTTGTGTTGTATGGCTTTTATTTGATAGATTATACAGCTTTTTATAATTTTTTTGTGCTAATCCACAGAAGTGATCCAAACTGAGATGGTGAAGCTGAGACAAAAAGCCCCCAATAGAATATCATTTACATACAACTTTTGAGCTTGCTAAAACTACACAGGTCAACAAAAAAATGTATAATCATTAGAGAACACAACACACTTTTTTAAAACAGTTTTTCGTGCTGTTTTCTGATCTGCTTTTGTTTTGTTTTTTTCAGTTAAATCAACTTTTTGCAATAGACTTGTATGTGGTCTTTATGAAACCGCAGGCACCAATCAAGGAACTGTTTCAATATTTTCAGTGTGAAGTCAGACAGGCCACACTGTTGCATAGAAATAATGATCAGTGTCAGTCAGCTACCACTGTTTCTTCACAAACACTCAGCATATGATTATTATATGCTAATGATACTAACCATCATGCGATATATAACTAGCTTCGTCACAAAAAACTCGGTAAAATGTGCGGTAAAAACTAAACACAGATTTGAAATCAACATAAAAAACACCATAAAACCCACATAAATGTATCTCTGATGATTTTGACCTGTTGACCTGTGTTATTAATTGGGCTTAGTAGAGAGTGTGTGCTGCCTGCCACAACGCGACGCCTTTCTTTACAGAACAATTTGTATGCCTGAGCTTGAAATGTACATTCCTTGAGTGTCATCTGTTGAGGAGCGGATGTGGAGTCTAGAATGGTGGGGTGTCAAACATCAGGCCAGCTGTCATTGACTTGCTAACCGCTTTCATCACTTTCCCTAAATGGTTTATTTCTATTCTCCTCTTCATCATTCAGCCCGACCCCCTCCATTATATTCATCTCTGTTAGCCTCAAAACATTCACCAACACCACACCCACCCCCATCTTCCTTTCCACTGTCTTTTACGTAACCTTTTTTTGGCACTGCTGCCAGAATGCAAAATGATAAAAAAAAAAAACTGTATTAGGATCTTCTTGGCCAAAGCTGAGGATTAACTCTCTTATGCAAACAGATTTATGGCTTTGAAGGAAGAGTGGACATACATCATACATTTATGTAACAGGGCAACGGATAACGGGTTAAGAGTGTCAGCACACACACTAAAGGTCAGGCTAGAGGACGCGATTGAGAGAATTAGTCAGTGATGATGATAATGTCATCAACACAGCAGCATCCTCATCATAGTTAGGCCCAATTTGTTATGACAAATCAAATTTGATAATGTATTATTTATTGTCTGATTCTTTTTTCAAGTAACTGTAAACACAAGTTTAAAAAGTACTTTACTCTTGTTTTCAGCCTGTTAACCAAAGTGCTGAATCCACACTCTTAAAGGGCCCATACCATAGAAAACCTTTCCTCACCTTTTTGAAATGAAAGAGATGGATGTGGTACGCAAAAAAGTTTGCTGGTTTTGTGATGTCACAAAGAACAGTTTATTTACACACATTTTAACTTGTCCCATTTATTAGGTGTATAGGCATAATTATGACTGAGGCTTAAATAGCCCATATTTTGAAAAAAATAAGAGTATAGTGCAGCCAAACATTGAAAATTTTACCATTCACTCCTATCAATTTGAAACATAATGTACTTGATTGATTCATTTGAATTAAGTAGCCGTTAATCTGTGAAACATGTCTCTTAGTTTTACCTTAAGGCAGATTTAAGGCATGTTTGACATCTTTTAATTGTAAATATATTTTATTTCAGGAGGATCTATTATTTAAGGGGCAAATTTGAAAAAGTAAAGGGGAAATTCAGTATTTTATTTTTTTTTTTTACCCCTTTAGCTGCTTTAATCTGTGCACTTTTCCCCTTCATTTTCCTTAATTTCCAAGGCACAGCAACAAAACAGCCTATTTAATTGTAAAGTACAGGAAGAGTAACAAACACTCAAATCTGCATTTTCGTCATTTTTGCTGCTTTTCTACGTAATGTGTTTACGGCAACAAGCTAAATATTTACATTATGAGCAAACGTCTGCGTCCTAACCCCAGATGCTGTGGCACGCGTTAGTATAGAAACAATGGAATTACTGTGAATAATCCTATTCCGTCTACTCTACTAACCCACGCTAAGGTAAGAGTGCTCGATACGTCTGTGTGTTTGTGGACCAGATGGATGTTATATGATTCTGTTTTGAGCTCCTTATTAAATCCAACGGTAGTAAAAAAAAAAAAGAGTATCAGTGGCATGTTTACCTAACAGCGTATGATGTAACACGAACGTTTGGGCAACGGATTGAACCTTATAGGGCACATATGATGCTAAACCCACTTTGTCTCAAATTCGACATTTTTATCAAAACTAAAGTTTAAAGTTGCATGTCAAAACGGTGCACACAAGCATTATATAGAGGTTGCACAAAAAGCCCACATTGACTTCTCTGACTTTGTGATGTCACAAAACCCAAAAACGTTTACCTGTTATTATTCAGCTTACAGTAATTTAGCTCTGTCCTTTCATGGTGATGTTATTCCTGTTTCAGACTGTTATTTGAAAGAGTAATGAGTACAATACAGAGCAGCCAATCAGGACAGAGCTCATTTACATGCATAAGTCTTAAAGGCACGGTAATACAGTTAGCTTGTTTAATATTAACCAAACAGAAGTTGGAATATGAATTATAATTTTTGAGTATAAACCACATAAATGTCACAAGTGGACATTGGGGAAAACAATTAATGTAAAAAACGTATTAATTTTGCTCGTGCCCCAGTGAACTAGACTAGATTCTGAGTGACACTGATTTTAATATGTATAAAAGTGTCTTGTTTTGTGCTATTTTTTGACTCCATCAAACTGAGATGCTGAACGGGACAGATGACGTCATGGTGACCACTCCCTCCCACTGCTCTCCTTTTTGCCAGCCTCACACACTCAGCCTGCACACAGCTCACTCTCGCTCTTGGCCAGTCAGAGCAGTCATCAGGTAAGGGCTGTGCACTTGGTTTTGACCACTAAGAAAGGAAGTGGAAGACAGACGAGTTCTACCTCAGACCATCTGAACACAGGTGAGCAGGATCATCACTATTCTAATAGCATAAGCAGGTTTAGCATTCGTAATAGAGATTCTGAGGGAATCCTTGATGCACTGATTCTGGAATTTTGAGCCATATATTTATATACACATCTCTATTCAAAACTTTGGAATCAGCATTTTCAATTGTATTACATGCGTGAAATGAATTCAGTACACTTTCAGTAAACTGTAAACATGCTTTTTAAAAAGTCAGGAAACTGGCTGCCAAACCTTTACTGCGTAAATGAACAAACTCTTTTCTGAGAAAGTTGTAAAATATCCCATATGTATCCAAAAATATGCAACGTTCTTATAAATTAGTATTCCAGAAGGTATTAATGGTAATACAAATAGTTTTTTAGAATGAAGTTCTAATACAATTTATATTTCAGAACGAAATAAATAATATAATAATATTCTAGAATGAAGTTTAAATAACATCAAGAGTGATTTGAAAAATGATATTCAGATCACCAGAAAAAATGCTATTTGAGATAAAAATCATCGACCATCGACAGATTATACAGTTTTAAAAGTCTTGAATATATTTTAATGCAAAAAGACTTGAAGATATGCTGGAGATATGCAAAAAAACAACAACAGTAAGATAAAAAATTTAAAAGCCTTAAAGTAAAATTTTAAGTGTATGTTTGGTGTTTAGATGCTAAAATTTAAGAATACCTTCTGTATTGTTCTATACTCTTGTTGGTTGTGAATGTTGGTGTGGTTGTGAATGTATTTCTAAGTGGACATTGGGAGAATCTAACTGTGTGTTTACGGAAAGATGATGTTTACACTTCCCCAAAAGATTCCATAGTCAAACCTACACATTGTAAAAGACTATGTGGTATTTTTTGGGTCTTGCAGGGGCACAGACCTTGAGCTGGGCACTGCACAGACGCGTCTCTCCTTCAGCTCAGCATCGTCTTCCTCTCAGACATGACTGCCTGCATCTTCATCCGGGGCGGGAAGATCGTGCGTACCTTTAAAGTCCTAACAGTCCATCCGAAAGAAATGATCTGCCTTGTGGCATAGTTTAATATGTAGAGATATTAATTTGTATATGTATCAGAAAAGTCACCATAAGAAATATACCACTCTGGAATAATAGTAATGTATTTTTAGCTTCATTAATATCAGAGTAACATATTTATATACATGATATACTAGTGCTTAATTCATGTGTGATCAAAAATATCAATATATAAAATGATAGTAAATGATAGTAAAATGATAGTAAAATGAGAGTAAAAGGTAAAAGTCAATGAGTTATCATCATATTTACTTTACATGTTTCAAAAAATGTCAGTATATAAATGTATTCAATATTTCAGCATAGTTCAACATCTTTCAGTATATAAACAATATATTAATATTTAATTTAGGCAACAACATAATTTACTGTATATGTGCAAAATTTACAAGATGTTAGAAATATACTCTATTTTATCTTTGACCTTCATTTTTGGTTTTTAAATTAATTTATTTTCTACACTGTGTCAAATGTCTTGATGAATTGACCAGATAAAATGTTCTGAAATTGCTTGGAAGAAAACCTTATTTTTTATAAATCTTATAAATGAAGTAAACATAACACTTTGGAAATATAAGGTTTTGTTCAGACACTAATTCTGTAATAGTTTTTTACAATAGGCTGTATGATTCATAGGATCCACAACAGCAAAATAGGGAAATTTCAGAAGTATGAACCTGAAACAGACTGACAAAGACTTTCATTTGTATGAAAGCTGATATTTGTGGTGAAGGAATGCATGTGTATTGAATGAACAGTACAATATATAACATGAAATATATTATTATTATATAGTATAATGCTATTATATTTATAAGTATATTAGAATATTATAATTTGAATTACCATACCAAAAATAATATTACAGGAATATGACAAGATAACTTACAGTGCTAACACATTTTATTTCGTTTTTATTTTGCAGGAGAGACAGCTGGCAGATGAGGAGATTGAAGGTAAATAACTGTTGATTTGTAAAGCGATAGCTGTAGTTTTTATTGTGATGTGGGTATAACTTAAGAAAGAAATCTGCACAGAAATGTTATATTATTATAGTTACATGTTGTATTGTATTATGTTATATTGTTTGGAGTAATCCCAAAAATGTCATCACATACAGGCAGTAGATTTATCTATTTAATTATACATTTTACCTCTAAGTTAGTTTCTCACCTTTACAGGTTTACTAGCAACACTAGTAAAAGATTCTAGCACAGAAAGCTAAAAGCTTGCACTGCCCAGTTATGTCCCAAAAAAACAATGTTCACTGTTTTTTTTCATTCAAGAATTAGACAGACTTGCTGTGTCTAATATATAAATGAGCTCTGTTCTGAATGGCTGGCCTGTATTTAACAGCATTTCAGGCCAAAAGATTCCTTATGTACACTCAACACAGTGAAAAGGTGGATCTAATCTATAAGATACATGTAAATTATTCTGGGTTTATGATATTACAAAAACAGTTTATTCAGAATGTGCTGTTATCGGAGCATAGTTTCCATGAAGCAGTTTCCTCCAGTATCAACAAAAGTTTCTGATTCCTATTCTAATTCTAATATATTAGCGCCATGCTAGCCAGCATGGGCATCTGTCACAGCAGAATTAGCGGTTAGCATTCTCCTCCAAGTCTGTTTAGCTGTCTGTTGTGTTAGCAGCACATGCTCACGTAGCATGGTAGCATCATGTGGCTGGGGGTGTTTTAGTTAGAGAGGAAACTGGGCATAACTACATTGTGGGAAACATAAAAGTATTTCTACAATGTCTGTGTTTTGTCTCATTTCCCGGCAGAGTTGCGCGAAGCCTTCGAAGAGTTCGATAAGGATAAAGATGGGCTGATCAGCTGCAAAGACCTTGGGAACTTGATGAGAACTATGGGCTACATGCCAACTGAGATGGAGCTGATAGAATTGGGCCAGAACATCAACATGAACTGTAAGTTTGAAATAAGAAACAGACAGAGGGGTGGATTGTATTTGCCTTGCAATACAAACCATGTCAAAAGAACAATTCAGAACATTTCAGCTTCCATACTCTAAAACTTCAAATGGTGGTAACTTGCAGTGGGAGGCCGGGTGGACTTTGAAGACTTCGTGGAACTGATGGCACCAAAACTCCTGGCGGAGACGGCCGGCATGATTGGCATGAAAGAGCTGAAAGACGCTTTCAAAGAGGTATGACTTTAGGACCTTGGAACCCCAAACAATGGCAAATGAAATAAATAAATAAACAAACAATGTATACTGATAAACATCTTGCAAGCTGTTCTTCTTGTTCTTCTATTCTCTTCTGTTCCTTCTTCTAGTTTGACATGGATGGAGATGGGGAGATCACGACAGAAGAGCTGAGACAAGCGATGTGTAAGCTGATGGGGGAGAATATGAGCCGCAGAGAGATTGATGCAGTGGTCAGAGAGGCAGATGACAACGGTGATGGAACAGTAGACTTTGAAGGTGTGGAACGAAAACTTGTAATATGACTAATATTCATTTTTGGGGGGATTTTTATTTGAGAGAGAGCGAACAGAAGAGAAAGAGAGCAGTTAGAGGAGAGGGAGGATTACCCTACCCACTTATAGAGGACAGTTATGCTCTCTATAAGACAGTTTTGTAAATCAGATGAGTGAGTGTGAGGACCGTAACAGACTTCACATAATGGAAAGTCTTGTAACAAAATCGATTCTTTTATTTTTTTGTAGAAAGAACCAATGGTTTCCTACTACATGGTTCAACCCTTTCTGAGACTCTTAGTTTAAAAAGTTGTTCGTCAAAGGTTCTTTAGTAAAAGCAATGCTCAAAATGACCTTTGATGAAACTTCTTTTATAGAAGCATGAGAGCACAGAGCCAGATAAATGTTAAAATGTTTTTTGCACACTTGTCTTGTGCAGAGAAACTGCTGTTTCCTTTTTTAAAAAGAAACATTTTGTTGGTATAAAAAGCCTTTAAAACTAATCTAATCTGACTAATCTAGATGTTCTATAGGTTTGAGTCGTGATTCATCACTCGATTTTTTCAAGCCTTAATCCAGATTGAGAGCTAAAAAATGACATTACAACCTCCCAAAATTAGAAGAACCCTCAAAAAGATGTTTTGCAAAACTGTTAAAGTGTTAAAGATAAAACTAATTTGACTTTTTCTTTACAGAATTTGTGAAAATGATGTCGAGCTGCTGAGGGAAGCATGGAGATGCTAATGAGGATATAAACACATACGCTAACCCACAAATTCACATATACACACACACACACACACACACACACACACACACACACATACATACATACAAAGATCTTTAGAGAAAGAGTTTACTGAACTATGCAAAAGGCTTTAAAAATGATTTTCTACTGGACATTGAATCACATCAAGTCACTGTACATATGAGTCTAAACTGTCCTGTTATTTATTATGAAATTATTTCATAATGTTTATCGATGAATAAATTTGTGCAATTTCCAAATTCTTGATGTTTTTGAATTTATTTAAGTGTGGGTTGGGTCCAAAGCCAAAAGAAGTGAGTCAGGATCAGGTTAAGGCCGGATAGGCATCTCACCCCTGACTTGAACCTGAGTTTCAAGACTGTTCCTTTTCTCATGTGGGATCTATATTTATGAATGAATATAGCCTGTCATTTCCTGTCATTTCCTGTCATTTCCATCAGACAGGAAAAATAAAATCTTCTTGTTTGTTTAAATCTGTGTAATGGCAGGATGGGGAGGAGCAGATGGTGAGGAGAAAAATCTCCAGCAAGACGAAGCATCGTTTAAGGATTAAGAGATGGGGGGTATGGGGTGGGGGCTGGTAAAGAGGGGAGAGAATAATCCAGGCTGGATATGAACAGAGCGTGATGCTTTTCTGCCGGAGACAGAAGAAGGCAAGATCACTGCACCCATGTGCGTAAGAGTGACTGATTATTAGTTCTAATTTTAAAAATAAAGAATTGCAACTATCAAACAATATAAAAATGAACAGAACTTGATCAGAGCTGGTGTTCACAAAGCAGGACTGATCTCAGACTCCTCCATATTTACAACATCATTTAAGCTGATTGTGGATCGGTGCTCCTGCAACTGACGTGGCTTGTGAAAACAGACCCTGTTGTGTAAAAAGCGCTTTGGCTACACGGTGAGGTTTAGTTTATTTTTACAGCTCGCAGTTAGTCATACAGTGTTTAAAATGAAAAGATTTGGGTGATAACTGACTTCCAATGTTAGCAATGGTAGCCTTGTAATTCCAGTTCTAAACTACAGGAGCAACATTTGGACTTCAAACATGTCTGATCAACTGCATCTATGGTTAACTTGTACCATAAAAAACGTAAAACTGTAACGTGTCTATGAACTTGAAAGACCATCAGAGCACACGCAGCTCATTCCCTCTAAATGCAGAACCAAACGCCTCGGGAAATCTTTTCTACCTGTGGCAATAAGACTGTATAACTCCTCCCTGTTTTGTGGGTGACCTTTTTAAGTCTTTGTCATTCTTAGTCTCATCTGCTCATCACCTCTAGCTATCTCACTGTATCGTATTCATCACATTTTTATGGCCCAAACACTAAGTCACTTTTCAGGACCATTTGCACCGCTGATCTGTTTCTATATTCTATCTGTTATTGTTATTTTGTAGGGGTTTAACAAGACTGTGACAAGATTTTTCAGATAAAAGATGAAATAGATGACTAGAAAAAATGCCTTTCATTTGACTAAAAGCCACTAACACAAAACAACACATCTACATTTTGAAATCATGTACATTTTGAACTGATCTACAAACTCAGCTTCTCTTGTATGATTCAGAATAATTTCATCCAACCATATAACTGTGCAAGAACTCAGAACTTGTTGAAGCTGTGTGTGACCTTCAAACTGAACACACTTTCACAAGTTAATAAATAAAAACAATATAATTAACAAAAATAAATACAACTTTACTTAGTCTATTTTAAGTGAAAATAAGTGCAACCCATGAATCAACATAGTACACTGTCAGCGCTCAAAGTACACGGTCTTATTTCTGGAATAAGAAATCTGGGGTGTTTTCTGGGAGCAGCTCAGACAAAGATCGCAGGGATGGACAGGGAAGTGGAGACAGTAAAGAATATGATTCTGTGGAAACTCTGTGGTGGTTCTGTGAAGGTTCTGGGGTGGTTCTGTAGAGGTTCTGTGAAGGTTCTGTGGTGGTTCTGTGAAGGCTCTGTGGTGGTTCTGTAGAGGTTCTGTGGAGATGTAGTGGTTCTGTGAATGTTCTATGGTGGTTCTGTGAATGTTCTGAAGAGGTTCTGTGAAGGTTCTGTGGAGGTTCTGTTGAGGTTCTTTTGAGATGTAGTGGTTCTGTGAAGGTTCTGTGGAGGTTCTATGGTGGTTCTGTGAATGTTCTGAAGAAGTTCTGTGGAGGTTCAGTAGAGGTTCTGTGGTGGTTCTGTGAAGGTTCTGTAAATGTTCAGTAGAGGTTCTGTGGTGGTTCTGTGAATGTTCAGTAGAGGATCTGTGGTGGTTCTCTGAAGGTTCTGTGAATGTTCAGTAGAGGTTCTGTGGAGGTTCAGTAGAGGTTCTGTGGTGGTTCTGTGTCTTTGCATAGTACTTGTGTTAACCGTTGTGTATGCCCCCTCACCCACACATTAAAATGTTTCTGATGCCTGTTTAGATGTCCTGCTGACTGCTGCCAGATGCTGCTTCGCGAGACTGCTTTTCGTATCCCGAGAAATATCGTCATATTTTAATATAGCGAGATCTCATGGCATGATATCTTGTCACACCTATATTATGTTGTTATTACATTTGCGCTATTACTGTTGTTATTTTCTTTTTTAAATTCTGTATTGTCTTGTATTCTGTATTCCTCTTATTGCATGTTCATGACAAAAGAATCTCCCTCAGGATTAAATACAATTCTTTCTTGTCTTAACTATTCTTTAATTCCTTATATGTCTTATGCAGATATGTGCGACTGTAATGTTAGGAGTCTTGGCCAAAAATTCCCACTGGAGCAGAGTGGCATGTTTCCCCACATGGTGAGTCAAACCCCACTCTGCTGTGTGTAGAATAATGGTGTTGCCACTATGCTATACAGTCACAGTAGAATATGCCATTTTGGGATATTTTATTGGTTTGAAAAAAAGCTCCTAGAGACTTCTTTTGCATACCTTTTTGTGAGACTGGGAGTTGATCCACAAAAAAGTTGACTCTTGGGAGTCAAGAGTTTATTCCAAAGCTTTAGAGATTATAGAATTTAATAAGATATACGCTATATTGCCCAAAGTATTCACTCACCCATCAAAATAATTACATTCAGGTGTTCCAATTGCTTTCATGGCCACAGGTGTATAACTTCAAGTGCCTAGGCATGCAGACCGCTTCTAAGAGAAAGAATGGGTTGCTCTCAGGAGCTCAGTGATTTCCAGCGTGGGACCGTCCAGTCGTGAAATTTCATCGCTACTAAATATTCAGTGGTATTAGAACAAAGTGGAAGCAACTGGAAACGACAGGAACTCAGCCACGAAGTGGTGCCATGTAAACTGACAGGAGTGTGGTCTCCGGATGCTAAGGCACATAGCGTGCAGAGGTTGCTGAATTTCTGCAGAGTCAATCGCTACAGACCTCCAAACTTCATGTGGCCTTCAGATTAGCTTAAGAACTGCGTAGAGAGCTTCATGGAATGGGTTTCCATGGTCGAGCAGCTGCATCTAAGCCATTCATCACCAAGTGCAATGGAAAGCGTCGGATGCAGGGATGTAAATCATGCCACCACTGCACTCTAGAGCAGTGGAGGTGCATTCTCTGAAGTGATGAATCACTCTTCTACATCTGGCAATCTGATGGACAAATCTTGGTTTGGCGGTTGCCAGGAGAACGTACTTGTCTAACTGCATTGTGCCAAGTGTGAAGTTTGGTGGAAGGGGGCTATGGTGTGGGGTTGGTTTTCAGGAGCTGGGCTTGGCCCGTTAGCTCCAGTGAAAAGAACTCTGAATGCTTTAGCATGCCAAGAGATTTTGGACAATTTCATGCTCCCAACTTTGTGGAAACACTTTGGGTATGGCTCTTTCCTGTTCCAACAAGACTATGCACCAGTCCTTAAAGACATGGATAAGCAAGTTTGGTGTGGAAGAACTTGACTGACCTACACAGAGTCCTGAACACCTTTGAGATGAATTAGAGCATAGACTGCGTGCCAGGCCTTCTCAAGAATTCGCATACACACCCTCCTAAACCTTGTGGAGAGCTTGCCCAGAAGATTTGAAGCAGTTATAGCTACAAAGGGTGGGCTGATGTCATATTAAACCCTATGGATTAAGAATGGGATGTCAGTTAAGCATGTAAAGGCAGGTAAGCAAATGCTTTTGGCAATATGGTGTATATTCCATATTAAGATCCATGTACTAATATTATTGAATAGATATAGTTGTTTATTTTTGGCACCCCAAAAATACTTGCAGGGTTGAATATTATAATGAATGTTCATCATTAATAATAACATAAAAAATCTATGCAGTTGAATGATCACCTATAGGACAGGATACATCAGTGTGTGTGTGTGTCTGTGTGTGTGTACCCTGGTGGAAACCTAACAGAAGCAGTTTGGACATGCTGAGTGCTCACCGTGCAAGCTTTAAGTGACCTTAACAAAAGGTCAAGTGGGATAAAAGAATTAAATGTAAATGGTACAAAATCTCTGGCAGACACAACTTGCTAGATTTAGAGAAAGGAGGGGATGGAACAGCGATTACTGAGTGTTCTGAAATCCCAAATTGCCCCGGATACGACTGTAGCCAAAATGAGGGAGAGGGGAGACTCTAGGACACTGGACGGTTAAGAGATGCAACTGATAGGGATGGCTGTGTGGTGTGTCATGTCAAGAAAGATAATGCTGAGGTTGTGAATTACTCAAGGAATAAAACAAGAAAGACTGGGGGGGAAATCAGAAAGACATGTTATACAATTTTGAACATGGTTATGTAGGCCAGTTCATTCGCTTAGAAGAGAACACCAGTCTGGGTTAAACTGTCAATTAACTAGCTAGCTTAGTCTTGTCATTGAAAAGGATGAGTGGGTAGGTCGGTCCTCCCTTTCCTGTCACTTAGCATAACAGCCTTCTCTCTCTGGGTGGGTAGGATGGTCCTCCTTCTCATCCATCACTCAACATAACTGCCCTCTCTCTCTGAGGGTTGGGGGGGTCCTCCCTCTCCTCCATCACTCAGCATAACTGCCCTCTCTCTGTGGGTGGGTAGGGTGGTCCTCCTTCTCCCCCATCACTCAGCATGTTTGCCCTCTCACTCTGTGGGTAGAGTGGTCCTCCCTTTACCCCATCATTAGGTGCCTCTTCCCTAACTTTCAGCACAACTGTCTTCACTCTCTGGGTTGGTAGGGTGGTCCTCCCTATGCCCCATTACCTAGCATAACACCAAACTCTCTCTGCGTGGGGAAGGTGGTCTTCTCTCTCCTCCATCACTCAGCACAACTGCTCTCTCTCTTTGGATGGGTAGGGTAGATGCCTAATAAGATGCCATTGGCTAGTTGGCTAGTATTGGCTATTTCGACGCTAATGCTAAGGTTATCAGCAAGTCTCCATATTTTTGTTCATAAATACACATGCAGAGAAAAATATTACATTTTGTTTGATCTTGCCACTGTGAGATGACATACGGTGCTGGGCCACAGGGAGATGAGGCCAAACACCTACAGAGATCAAACCTAACACAGAGCAGATTACCCAGATTCCCCTGAAGATCCTAATTCCGCGCGAGGGGGTTGAGGATGACTTTGTGTTGCTCCAGTGCTTTAGCCAATGTAATTCTGCCCATATGGTGCTCAAGAAACACTGAGAAATGAGGGACTAAACAGGCGATCGTGTCATTAACCCAGCTTCTTATGTAAACTGTCCTAACTGGACAGATAAGAGGTCAGAATAGAGACTAAATATGTAGAAGCAAGTAAATCCGCTGAATTTTATATTTTTGTTAAAAAAGTTTAAACATTTTCCACATTTCTGTAACAATTGTTATTCGCTCCTGTAGCCTACCAGGACAGGCCCTTGACAATGACTGACTAGAGATAAAAATAAATCCGAACAGATAAAAAAGACAACAAAAAAACCCCCAAAATTTAATCTGTGCTGGAAAGTAATAATCACAGATCAGATGTGCATTTGTTTATGAGTTAGTCAAATATTCATCATCATTTAATTCATTTAAGATAAAGGCACACGTCCGCACACACACACACACACCTCAATAACTTTAATAACTTGTGCATGGTGCCCGTGAAACAGATCGACAGCTGGTGTTCAGAGGCTTACACCACCAATTACCCAAAGTGGACTGGCACCCTTCTCTCTCTCTCTCTCTCTCTCTCTCTCTCTCTCTCTCTCTCTCACACACCCAGTGTATCTTACATGCTGAGATCCAGAGCAGGAT